>LPNX010124652.1:262693-295734 GCA_001517045.1 Pseudotsuga menziesii | reverse complement strand
GCGGGCGTCGAAATCCTTCTCTCATGCAGACAGAACACGGCTACCCACATCACCGACCACATCCATGAATGGCGACGACGCCGTAGCCTATGCAAAATCCAGCTAGATGACCGGATCTTCCTAGATTGGTTCCTTAAGTCCCTCCTTCCGCTCATTGCTAAGGATGTGGCAGCCGAAAGACCCCAGTCGGAGGAAGAGGCTATCCTTAAAGCCCAGCAGTTTGATCTCATTTATGCCCAGTCGGGTTATCTTTACACCATCATCATGGACGCCCCTCGAGGCGATTCCTCACACCACGATGTGCCGGGGGCATCCCACGCTGCCGATGGCATCATTGGCCGTCTCTCTTCACAGCCTCAGCCCTTTTCCATAACCCATCCTACTCCTGGACCTGAACTTTCACGGGCTACATCACAGTCCGGAGCAACCAACTCGTATGCTCACATGCCTCATACCCACGGACCTTCATGTCCACCTCAGTGTTTCGGCAATATGCCTTCCCCGGTCGCACCTCAGCCATACTATCACCAGCAGGCTGCACCAGCTCTTGCACCGTCGCAATCCCAACCTCATTATTATCAGCCACAGCCAGCCCCTGTGGCAAACCCACAACCCGCTCCACAGCACTATCAACAACCCCCTCAAGTAGCCGCGCCAGTGCAGCCTCCCACCCCATACTATCCACCGCAGCCGGCTCCCGCACCCGCGCAAACTCAAAATCCACCTACTACCCAAGGGCAGGTTTATGCCCAAGAAAACCCGCCGCAAAACCAGAATAACCAACGCAACCAGGGCCAACAAAACCGCGGCAGGGGCCGAAATCGTGGGAACAACCAGCAGCCCGAGCAAGCTGGCCAACACCCTAATCCCCCTGCTAATGAGAACGCAGCCCCCGCCAACCAAAACCCCGATCGCCCGCCCAAGCAGGCTAAAAACCCCAACCTACGAACCAACTTCCCTTGTTCTGTTTGCGGGGTCTATGGCCACTACACACACTTTTGTCCACAAATGGAGCGAGTTCAACAACTTTTGGCTGCTGATAAGCTACGCCAAGGACAGGCGGCTCCTCAAGCACAGCCCAATCCCCCACAACCTCAGCAGCCACCGTTGGTCTTACAAAACCCCTTGCCAAACCAAGGCTTAGTGAACACTGAACCATTAGCTTCCCCTCAAGCTCCTGCGCCTATCCAACAAATCACTTACGCCGCTCCTGATCAACCCCCGTCTGACTCAGGTACCCACCATCTGCTGATGATGTCCTCCGATGAGGTCAACCTCCAGACTCGGCGAAACCAATACGGCTCCACCCCGGAAGCACCACCCGCTAATAACCCCACTAATGCTCATCCCACCGATCAGTCGTTACGTATACCTCCACCTCCACTAGACGGAGCTCCCAAAGCACCCCGTTTCCCACTTCGCCGTATCAATAACAACCCCAATGCGCGGGCTGTGTCAAACTACAACATCGTAGACGACTTAGCCCAGTCTCCTGCAGCCATGTCTGCGTTAGAAGTATTAAGAAATTGCCCTTCGCAGCGTAAGACTTTACTCTCAGCCATTGGGGCTATCGATCCACATGATTCGCAGTTAATGGCATATGATTTGGACCAATCCGAACCCCGCCTGCCCTCCAACTTATCATTCCAAGTTACTGTCTCCATCCGGAATTTTGTAGTCCATCGCTGGATTATTGATGAAGGTGCCTCCACATGTGTCATGCCCATCTCCATCTGGCAAAAAATGGGATCCCCCCCGCTCCAACCGTCCTCCACTGCGTTGCGAGCCTACGACGGCCGTTCAGCTCAACCACAAGGCCTGTTAACCAATGTCCCCGTCCAGCTAGCTGGTAAAATGGTCCTGATAAACATCGAGGTCATTAATGCCCAGCTTGACCTCGATAAAATTACCATTACACATTTCTTTACTGTTTTTGCTGCATTTCTTTACTGTTATTTACTTTCCACTGCTTTAGCTTAGTTTTCTGTTTCAGTTTATTTTTGTTTACATCATTGAACTGCTACTAAGGATTCCAGATTCCTTAGTAGGTGCTCATCAGCACAAGCTAGGGTGAAAACCCTAGCTACAAAAAGTATATACTTGGTGTTAATCATGTGATAGGTTAGAATGTGATTCAAAGTGAATGATTAATTATAGTATATTTCATATATCTTATTGAAAAATATATATACCTAGTGACTAATCATGTGATTGATTGATGGGAATGTGATTCAGGTGGAACCAAAAGGGAATTTTTCGGTACAACCAATTTGCATATTGGGAGGAAAAATCAAGCTGCTCTAGAATTGAGAGATTAGGTAAGTAAAGGTCCAATGGCCCCATTATGGACCTGATAATGCTACTTGGGAGCTAGAAGATGTTCTTAGAGAAGCATACCCTCAACTTTTTAAGAATTGAATAGTATGTGTCTAATAAATAAGAACTAAGGACGATGCATTATTTTAGGGGAAGGGGATGTAATGTCTTGATGTTAATCCCCAAACATATATGATATGGTTATTTGTTATTATTGTGGCACTAGGTGCTTGGAAAATGGTAGTTGGACATAATTATTGGTATATGGACATTATTAATTATTTTTTTCATTATTAAGTAAATAACTAGCTCAACATGGACAACTAACAAGAATGGGGGGTCAAGGATTCCACATGTGAGGGGGTTGGAGTGAGGAGTTCCTTCTCTCCCTAACATTTCTCTTTAATTCCTAGTTTTGATTATTTGCTAATATGGAGACTCTATTACACCTTAATTGATGCTAGTGGGACCCACTCGCTCATATCTCATGTCTTATGTTCACTATTTGACAATTTTTGTCAACCATGCACTTGATTTTTGTAAACCCTACACTAATTTGAGTCAAATATAGTTAATTGGAGTAAATTTAGGTGAATTCGAGTTGTCCCCAATCAGTTAGAGCGCTTTTGGGTTAATTCGAGTTTCCTTCAGTTAGTTAGAGTAATTTTGGGTAAATTCTAGTTGTCTTTAGTGCATGGGAGTGATTTTAGGGGAATTCAAGTCAGTCATGGTAAATTCAAGTTGTCTCCAATGTATGCAAGGATGTTTTAGGGGCAAAATTTAGCCCAAGGGCAAATTTATGGGGCTCCCAAAAAAATATTGAGAAAATTTTCAATATAGAAAGGGTTTTTTAAATTAATAAATTTGTCCCATGTTTATTAAAGGCATAAGCGTGGGAAATCAATTAGAGAACCTCGGGAAAAAAGGGAAAAATGAATTTAGCCATGTGAAATTAACTGAAATGGTTGGTTTCCCCCCATGTTTCCCACAATGTAAGGGAAGAGAAGTTGTTTGCCATGAGTTTCAATTCATGGAGGCGATTAGTAGTTGGTTCACCCCATTTTTTCATTCATAGAGGCGGTTAGCAATTAGATCTCCCACGATTTGTGGACCGTAGGGAAAAGTGCATTTAGATCTCCCTTATACTGAGGTAAATATGGACCATAGGGATTTTGACCTCTAGATTTCAATGTAAATAACAAATTCAATGGTTTTTGACCTCCATATTTCATGGTGAATAAGAAATTCGGTCATTTCAGCTCCAATGTGAAGATTTTTTTATTCCAAATCGATCCACATTTAGAAAAACATAGAATGATCTAGTTAAATGGGGACATTTTTCTTCTATATAATGTTGCAAGAGTCACCAATTAACCCCGTAAAAACCAACATGAAGGTTGACAATGGATGAGTGGAAAGAAATTTGATAATGGCTCAAAGGTGTGGAAAATATCTGTATTTGTTCAATGTTCCTTGGGGTCTCCAGTATTTACAGAGGTTAGTTTCCATGTAACCAAATACTATTTATTGCAATTTATGCATATGTTATTTAAATTTGAGTTTCTCAAATTCTATATCTCCTTCCAGGTACATTCATAATACATTTAGTCATTTTTTCCATTCTATGTACCCCAAAAAAAAAAAAAATTTGCACTATTAATCTGACTATACAACATGGTCAATGTGGTATGATATTAGCTACACACCATAATACCTATCCTAGGGTGGTCTCTTTCATATTATGCTATCCTATCCCAATAAAATGCAGAGCATAAGATAACTTTGGTATCTTTGTCTCATATCCTCCTTATGACCCTACACCCACCTTTTGACCTACTAGGGTGAGAAGGATGCTTATTGGTTGAAAGAATTAGGTAAATGACTTGTCAGACTGACCAATAGTGGTATTGACTAGGTTTACTAGTGCACATATTGAGCTAGAAAAGATGGATATTTGGGTGTGGATAAGGTGATCAAAATTAACTATATATTCCTTATCTGATGAGAGTTAGTTATGCTTTGGTTTATAATAGATGGTCCAATGGATCAATTTGTGAATAAGGTAGGGAATGTTGTATTTATTATTCATTCCATGTGTTGAATTATACTCACTTTTTTTGCATTGCTATAAAATATTCTGTCAATACCACCTCTTCTTGGAGTTAATTTTTATTCACTTTTGCAATTCCTTCATTCTCCAACATTTTCTTGCTGAAAAAGAAGTGATTTATTTGCTTTTGAGGAATGACCTTGAATTCTAGGAGGATGATGTTTTTTCCCTAACATGGACTACCTTTAGAGAAGGATCTGTGTTCATATATTTCCCATATTTCTTGACCTTAGTTCCCTAAGGGATACCTCATCAAAGTTTGTGGCAAAATGGAGGTGACTTAATCTATGGCTATAATCATTTCCATATGAAGGGGTTTGGAATTGAACAAATTTAAATTTTCAATGGTGTCTTTCACTTAGATTCTATCAAATGTGTTCTTGAGAGAATTATCATAAGATGCAAATTTATCATTTAAAGTATTTGGGTTAGAAGGATAAAGATTGGTACATAGAGCTTCATTTTACTAGCTTGAAGTTTTTGTTGGTTTGTCCTCCACATTAATTCTCAAAAATTGATTAATGAAGGTATATCTAGTTCCTTTTCACTTGCTAAGTTTTTTATTTGTTCATCTAAATCATCTTTCCTATTGGCCTAAGTAGGTTCCTTGAATTCAAACACAATGTTCATCTAAATTAAGATCCTAACTATAAAGTTAACTTAACTCTTTCCCTGTCAGTTTTGTTTTGTTGTTGCATATTTGTGTCCATATTAATGTAGAGAACATACTTAATTTGTTTTGTTAGTAGTGTGATGTGCATTGGTCCTTGGAATTCACTCTTTACTGATTTGAGTGGAAATTAGGCTCTATCTATATAAGGGAGCTAGACTTCCAAATTTGTTGGAGGGAACTTTCCTAACGGGTGTTTTGTTGCTTGCAAATCTCGAATGACTCTTTAGTGGATTTATATTTGAATGCAAGGTTTTGAAATAGAATGTTAAATCTGTCACATTTTAGCTCTTATCAGTATCTCTAATTAGTTGTGTGGGATGAAGTGTCATGCCTAATGTTTTTTTTTCGTTTTCCTTTTTAAGACAACATCCACCTCCCACATTAGGTAATCTATGATTTCAACATCATGATGGTGTCTTGCTATTCCTATTTTCTATATCACAAATCCTGATATGATTACTAATTAGATGACGATCCCCTAATTTCTCTGGAAAACATGGTCTATGGTATCCCTCTAAGAAGCCCCATTTTTTATATTAATTCTCATGGAAAAAGTAATGGATCCATATTTTTTATAGCACATCCATCATGTATCTAGAATAGGACATGTATGTGGAAGATCCATCAACCATCTTGTTTCTCTGACTAGGAGTCATCCCTCGTGCTATGTCAGTAGGTATTCACAATTTGAATGTTGCATTCTTTTGTTGGTATCCTTCTGTTGTTGTTATCTGCTTTATAAGTTTATACATTGGAGTGGAGTGCTCTACATTATTGAATAGTAAACCCTTGCTTTTGTAAAATATTTAGAGCCATCAGGAAAGTTCTGGAGCTCTCAAGTATTGGATTGTGTTTATCAATTTCCATCAGCTCGTATTCTCACTCCACCTTTTGCGTTTGTCATTTGCATTAATATTTTAATGGTTATACAATATATAAAAACATTTAGCATCATAACATCATAACCATATGCAAAAGGTTCACTGAAAGAAATACAAGAACATCCACACAAAAGAACGTAGATATTTATCCTGGGAAAGCCTCGTGGGGGAGAAAACCCAGCAAAAATTTGTTGATATAGACTTCAACCAAGTACAGTGTAAGACCCCAAGAATAAGACTTTATTTCTTCCTCTCCTCCATATAGACTGCTCCTCTCTCTATCTTAATTGCTTGAGTTTTGAGTGTGTGTACATGAGGGAGGCGCCTCCCCTATTTATACTGATAAGAGGAGAGGCATAATAACCCAAAAGGGCCGACTTCACCTCTCAATCAGGGCCAAATTGCCTCAGGATACTCAAAATTACATTTTAATAATACGTTTTTGTTGGTACTACTAACATGACATACAATGGAGGTCTTACCTCAATACTTTACATGACCAATTACATCAATGAAATCCCTAATCAGAGGAACAACATCTCTAGAAGGGGAAATAATAATAATAATACAAAATAAAATATCTTCTATAGTTACATTTCTTTAGCAGTCCCTCTTAACAAGGAAGGTATTCTATAACACAAGAATACATCTGTGAAATTGACTGGTAAGTCTATACATCATAGGAAGTTTTCACAACTACATCAACATCATCATCATCCGTCGAACATCATCATCACAGAGCATCACATCTCAATCATCATATCACGAGCACATCATCACAAGCATAATATCTCGTCACATCATTGTGACCATCACATCTTGACACGTCATCACGAGCATCACATCTCGACACATCATCATGAGCATCACATCTTGACACATCATCATGAGCATCACATCTCGACACATTACCATGAGCATCGCATCTCGACACATCATCACAAGCATCACATCTCATCACAACATCACGAACATCACATCTCGTCACATCTCATTGCATCATCACGAGTATCACACATTGTCGCATCATCACGAGCATCACATCTCATCACATAATCATGAGCATCACATCTGGTTGCATCATCACGAGCATCACATCTCATCGCATCATCACGAGCATCACATCTCGTCACATCATTACGAGAATCACATCTCATCGTATCATCACGAGCATCACATCTCGTCACATGATCATGAGCATCACATCTTGTCACATCATCACAAGCATTGCATATCATCACATCATCATGAGCATCATGTCACAAGCATCATCACAAGCATCACATCTTGTCGCATCATTAAAAGAATCACATCTCGCCGCATCATCATGAGCATCACATCTTATCGCATCACCATGAGAATCACATCTCGTTGCATCATCACTAGAATCACATCTTGTCGCATCCTTACGAGGATCACATCTCATCACATCACTATGAGCATCACATCACATCATCTCAAGCATCATCATCTTGAGCACATCACCTGCAATGCTACACATGCAAACACAACACAACATCCACAAATTAATGCAAAATCACCCACATCATAAAGAATGTTGAAATCTCATCGTACACAAATGAATGCAGGACGACAACAGCCACAAATGAATGCAGGACCACAACATCTGCAAATGAATTTTAGACCATAACATATGCAAATGAATGCAGGACCATAACATCCATAAATGAATGTAGGACCATAATGTCTGCAAATTAATGTAGGACCACAACATTTGCAAATGAATACTAGAACACAACGCCCGCAAATGAATGCAGGACCACAATGTCTATAAATGAATTCCAGATCACAATGTCCACAAATGAATTTTGGACCATAACGTCTGCAAATGAAAGCCACACCATAATGTTTGCAAATGAATGCAGGACCATAACATCTGCAAATGAATTCTAGACCACAACGTCTGCAAATGAATGTTGGACCAAAATGTCTGCAAATGAATGCTAGACTACAATGTCCACAAATGAATAATGGACCAAAAAATTTACAAATGAATTCCATACCACAACGTCCGCAAATGAATTTTGGACCACTACTCGTTGGGATATTCCTATTCGAAGATACGACCAACCTTCCTAAGATCTTTCTTCTGGGGATGCTACCAACCATGTTGGGATGTGTCCTTCGCGATATGACTAGTCATACTGGGATCCACTCTCGGTGGTGTCACCAACCATATTGGGATCTACCCATGGAGATACGACCAAACTCTCTGTATAGTGACCATACCACTGGGGATCATCATTATTCTCTTGTACATCTGCAACTTCATCATTCTTCTCCTGTACATTCAAAACTTCATCATTATTCTTTTGCACATTCACAACTTCATCATTCTTCTCTTGTACATTTTCAACTTCATCATTCTTCTTATGTACATTTGCAACTTCATGATTCTTCACTTCTACATTTGCAACTTCATCATTCTTCTCTTGTACATTCACAACTTCATCATTCTTCTCTTGTAGGTGATTGCATACGATCCTTCCTACAATTCAATTACATCAGTTGCATGGTTAGAAATATTTCATAATCTTCAATACATATTCACAATGAAAAATTCTTATACATAAAGATATATGTCATACAATCATGCAACTATTTTATCCAATACAACAGTCATCCATTCCCTGTATACATACGATAACTTTCTAGATTCCTTCCATCTCTACCAGGACATTATTAAGAGTCTACACTAGTCCCAACATGTCAGCAAAGAGGTTTCATTCTAGATAAGTAGCAATAGAATGTTGTATAACACCATAGGCCACTTACCCATCACTTGCATATTAGTAGTATATTGTTCATTAATGCAAACACTATATCATACATAATACATTTCCTTGAACATAGATATGTACACAACTAACAATGTGATTTAAGCAATTAGATATATAGGAAATGACAATTCAGATACTTATATTTGTTTGTTTGGTAGACTCCCTTTTGATACTTATCTCCTTGTATGAATTAATGGAGTCTCTTACAATGCACTCTACTTCATCGTCCGATTCTGAGGACATGTTCCTATATTGCTCATGATCGGAAAGGATGAGCAAGTATTCTATACGAAATATTACATAGGACTATGTACTAGTGTTGAATATGTGTGTCCCTGCAAACACATCCCTTCTTATCCAATACTAAAATTGATAAGAGTATGATATTCTTATTCATCAATAGGATTCCTCTAGATCAAGGTACATATTCCTCATTAGTTGAGGAATCTCTATTGCTTTCTTCTTAGCTGCAATGTATTCATCCTCAATTGCACTAAGAGCAACACTGGTTTGCTTTCTGCAACATTCTGGAGTGCTCTTTCTATTTGTAACACTGCCAACTCAATCAAAGTAATCATATCCTTGCAGGAAGATCCTTTGGTCTCTTTCATGTCTATGGCCTTACTCAATTATACCCTTCAGGTACAACACCACATTCTTTTCCATGACCATGTGAACACATCTCGACTCCACTATGTACTGGATCAAATTATTCACCGCAAAGAAAATATTCAGCCTCATGTTTATCAAGTATATTAATGAACCAAACTTCTACTTGTAGATTGTGACATCAACTATCCCTGAAGTAGGATCACACAACAACTTCAAGTTTTATGTCATCGGTGTAGCTATAGCCTTTCAATCCAATGTCTCAAACCACTGATGAATCTCCACCGCATATTTCTTGGCTAAGGAAAATATCCTCTGGATTCTGCCACACCTCTAATCCCAAGAATCATGTCAAGATTCTTGAACTCTGAGATCTATTGGAGTCACTCCCTTTGAGGTGAAGTACCATCCTCCCTCTGCATCTTGTACTCTTTGCATTGGGACATTCTTGTACTAGAGTGACAGATAGCCTCCTCTGATGTTGATATTCTATGTATACATCTATGTCTTCTCAAGATAATTGGATATCAAGATCCTCTATCTCGAACTTTGTTGAAAGTTCCTCTTGCACCCATATATGAGCTTCTCGTTTTATGTAGGCTTCCATCTTCAAACTTGTAGCAAAGGTTGATATATCCATCACTCTAGGCAATCCTCAAGCTTGTCATGTAATTGTATGTGCTATCCCATGGGTTCCTTTGGAGCTCATACAAATCCTTCTTCAATTTGCGCACATGTAGTTCTCCTAGAAGTTGTTCTATATGCACTTCTACTTCACTAAAGAAGTGTGTCTGTTCAATGGAGCAAATGTCTTTCCATAATCAATTCCCTCTTTCTTATATAAACCATGAACCTTGCTATGTATCTCTTCATGTTGCCATTTGTTGCATGCTTTATATTGTAGATATACTTCAAAGACACTACGGACTTCCCTTCAAGTTTTGGAAACATATCCTAGACATCATCCTTCGTGATCGAATGATACTCCTTGATCATATCATGCTTTCATTCTTCCTTCTTGGGACATTCTTTATCAAAACATCTAAGATGTGGGAGGTCATTCTTATAAAGTATTTTTTTCTTCTTCCAAGAATGTTCTTCCTTCTTGTGCTATCTCTTCTTGGTATGATATGTTAGAGCTTGATTGTCATCTTCTCCCATCTTCTCTTCTTGAGCTTCTTCTTGTGTGAATTCTTCCCATAGGTGAGCTTCCTTCTAGAACAAATTCCTTGAATGAAATATTCCCATGATTTTGGGAGACCATTCAAGGTTATCAACTCCACTTCTGCTTCTTCGACACTGTCTCCAATAGCTTCTAGTTGCTCCTTGAATTGGGAGACCCTTATGAAGTGAGATTGAATACTTTTTGACATCTACATATTCATACTCTTGGGCTGAGTCCTCAAGGTCATCTTCATGTTGGTATCAAACATCTCTGTGGGAGTCTTCAAAGAGGATACATGTGGTATCAAATGGTTATTGGTGGAATCTGCAATGATCTTCTTATATTCTTTATCTGTGTCCTCATCTTCCTTTGGATCTACAGTTCCTCCTTTGACATAATCTCCCAAGTCATGCTCTTCTAGTATGAGGAACACTCTATACTTTCATTACCATAATTTATCGTCTCCTTCAAGGTTGTCCTCAAGCTTGCTATTGTTTGTTATCATGATAAAATGAGAACATCAAATGGAAATAGAGAGACTATTACTTACCAATGAGAGTGCTTCAACTAGATGTCTGCTTCAATGCTTCTATGGAAGACTGCTTTTGTTAGACCTAAGGTTTGATAGAGAAACCCTAATTTTTCAAGTTTGGAATATTGAAATTATGTCTGGATAGAAAGATGTGCCTCCTTGAGGCAAGTTGTCTAGTGAGGTCCTTTTCCAAAAACTATGGAGGGAAACTCTAAAAAATTAATGCCCTAGTTCCTTCCCAAAGTGTCGCATGATTACCCACGGTTAAAAAATTAAAATCCATATAATTAGAAACTATTTCCATATAAATATGCACCCTACTAGGGTGAGTTAGATGGTCCTTTTTCAATTGATTTGTGGAGGGAAGTGCTCAAAACGGGAACCCCTAGTTTCTTCAATTTCTTCTGCATAATTTCCTGAAATTGTTTCTATTGTATCTTCTAAATTCCTACTCCTCAATGTATGAAACCTAGTCTTGATATAGCCTTATTTGTTTTCTTTCCAACCCCACATGTTTGAGCAGGATTGGATTCACCAAGTGGAACTTATGTTATGTTTCTCAAGCTGTATTTTTTATGAACTGTTTAGTATAGGGAACTTGTAAGGACTTCCACGTGTCATTGCTTCAACTTAAGGTATGAAACTCACACCATAGAAACTATAGTCCGTTCCCTTTCTGAAATATCTTATGAAATTTGATTTGTATCTTTCTATACTGAGATATATCAATTCTCCCAAGGTCACTTGTTTAATATTGAATTCTGGAAGAGGTTGGAACCCTGATTTAGAGGGATCATATCTCCTAAAGTACAAAGAATATGAGGCTTAAATTCACACACAAGGTACATCAAGATTTTACATTTGTCTTGTCTAAGTTTCATCTCTCAATCCTTCTCCAAACTCGAGTTATAGAGAAAATTCCAGGACAACTAGATTTATCCTTCTAGGGTTTTCAAGCTTGAAAACCCTAATCTCTAGTAGTTGCAGTTGTAGCAGTATTTCAGCTGCACAAAGACTTATTTCAGGGTGGCTTTGATACCATGTTAATATTTTAATGGTTATACAATATCTAAAAACATTTAGCATCATAATATCATAACCATATGCAAAAGGATCACTGAAAGAAAGACATGCACAACCACACAAAAGAACACATAGATTTATCATGGGAAACCCTCATGGGGGAGAAAACCTAGAAAAAATTCCTCGATATAGAATTCAACCAAGTATAGTGTAAGAACCAAAGAATAAGACTTGTAAGAAACCAAGAATAAAACTTGATTTCTTCCTCTCCTCCAGATGGATTGCTCCTTCTCTCTCTAGCACAACTGCTTGAGTTGTGAGTGTGTCCAAATGAGGGAGATGCCTCTCCTATTTATACAAATCAGTGGAGAGGCCTAATAACCCAACAAGGCTGACTTCTCCCAATCAGGGCCAAATTTCCTTGGGAGACTCAAAATTACATTTTAATAATACTTTTTTTTGGTACTACTGACCTGACTTACAACAAAGGTTTTACCTCAAGACTTTACATGACCAATTACATTAACGACATCCCTAATTGGAGGAAAAACATCTCTGGGAGGGAAAATAGTAATAATAATACAAATTAGAATATCTTCTGTAGTTACATTTATTTAACAATTTGTGCTACCTCATTTGTTGGTATATGTACTCTTGTTCTCTGTTGGATATATGAGTACTACATTTTTCCTTAGTTCAAAGAGTAAACCCTTGTTTCAACATGTTTTCAAGAGTCATTGTGCAAGATATTCTATGTTTTTATGGTGATCAATCTCTATATTTTTTTCACTAATCTAAGATACATAGTTAGATTAGAACAGGAGTGGTTGGGGAGTCAAAAGTCTGATTTCCTTGTTATCCCCTCACCCCATGGGATATTTAGAACACAATTTTTCTCACTATCTTCACCACCTGGGTTATTTTATAATTATTTTGATGCATTTGAACATTTTCTTACTACTCAGTATTATATTGATTTAATAAAGTAGGTTTCATGATCCTATTTCTACTTCTAATTTATAAATCAAGTTGTTGAATTGTGAGCAGTGTTTCATATTATTCCTGTCATATTTATTTTGGATTGGAATTCTTCAATCTTTATAACTAGGATTCATTCCTTTGACTCACTCACTTCTTAGGGTTCCAACTACTAAGGATATGAAACCATAAAGATGTATAGACTGAAACATTATACAATCCCATGAATTACAACATAAATTTGTGAGATAAGGTAACATCTTTGACAATATATCCAAGGTGATCTTTTGTAAGATTCACCAAGAATTTTACACTTTAAGAAAATTATGGATCCTTAAAATTTTCCTTTGTAAGCTCCTCCAAGTAGTGCAAGAGATACTATGACGCTAAGGATGCATAAATATGCACAATCACAAAGTTATAAAGCAAAACAAAATCCCAAATGATCCTTAAGTTATATAAACTAGAATAGATACTCTAAAAAGGAACAAGCAAAATAATTGATCAAACAACTCAAAGAACAATGAAAAGATGTAGTCACAACTTTAGGATATTTGTTGGTAACATGGAAATCCTCACAGAGAATGTTATTAAATAAATAGTTTCTCGTTGTTTCTATAGGTGAATTCAAATAGCTTCAAGCATAACTACACAAAATTTAAGCACTGATTTCTAAGATTTGTGATGTCATTCACGATGCTGCAAAACAAAAACCATTGCACATAACAATAAACACCTCCAATATCATGGCACTTACGACATACAACATTTCTTGAATCAAAATAGGCATTTGACAACTCCAAAAATAATCAAAATCCATAGATTATGACCAGTAGATAGGATTAGAGTAGTAAGCAATGAAGAGGAAGTGAAATGTGATGGTTGATTGGATGACACAACATAAATGGGAAATAGAGGTAGACAAAGCATTCAAGAACCGATTTTAGATTTAGGGAATACGACCTCACCAAAGTTTCGTCCATAGTATGTTTTCCACAAGTTTGGACAAATGCATAGGTTGAATACTTTCCTCGATCAAACCTCTAAACCATTCCAAAATTGTTGGATGGATTAAGTACACATTTGTATAAAATCAACAAATGGTATAGTAGAATAGCACAAGTAGGGGAACCAAAGAGTTAGTCCATCGTACTCTTTCCCAAGTTTGTTTTCTCTACACCTCCATCATAATCATGGTCACCTCCTACTAAGGCATGAGATTTTTCTCCACCTCCATCATCATGGTTACCTCCTACCAAGACATGAACTTTAAATTAATGGATTTCCAATATTCAGTTTTGTTTCATTTTGTTGAAATATGGAGCCCTCGTGCAGCTAGTCTTCTCGTTTTGAGATTGAATATTTTTTAGTTTGGAAAATTTGGTCCTGAGCATATATTTCAATCTTAGTTTTGTATCAACATTTTTTTTATTATGAATATTTTGGAGCATTCATTATCTTGGTTATGTATTCATTTTGGAGCTACATTTTGAAAATTCAACATATTAAAGAGTTGATGATTTTGGCCAAGTGATAATGTTAAAATTATTTTGAATTTTCGATGAAACTTTTCATAAATACCTTTTCATAATGTATTTGGAACTATTTTGGCTTGTTCAACAGTGGCTTAGCATTTTGGCCAACTGCTTGAAATGTCACTGTTTTATTAAATATCAATTTGACATATGGCTATGTTGTGACGTTAAATTATGTTATTATTGTTGTTGGTGGTGTTTCATGTGTGCCTTAGTGCAGCGTTGGTTATCGGCCATTTCTTGGTTGGGGTGGGTTGATTTGTAAAGGGCCATGTAAATTTAAGTGTTAAGAATACCCATTGTTTCAAAGGGATTTCTTGAGATGAGATTTTCAAGATCAAGGTGTTTTTTATCAAAGATATCAGGTTGATCCAAATGATTATTACACTACAAAGGGTTTGTCAATTAAAAATTTTATTTTTCTTCTTCTGCTTAACGTAATAAGTCGACTCTTTTGTTGTTGCAATCAATCCTTTGGTCTAGTCTATGGATTGGTCTTCTCATGGAAGATACTACTATGAATGGTCCAAAGTATTTTCAAAGTCTCTGGTCTCTAGGTTGCAAGATGAGAGTGCTAGACCCCTAAGTCTAACAATCTATTCTATACATTGTCCAAACTCTGCCATTAGCATATGTTTAATATGGATTTCATCTTGATACTTCCCCCTCATACTGACAATGGAGAGCACGCGACCAACGCACTGTTGCTATCAAAGGGAAATATAGCCCCATGAACATGATAATGCAAATGCAATGAACTTAAAGATACACAGAAATATAAATCATGCAATATACAGCAGAAGCAAATAACATCCATTCAAGCATTCAACATGTTCATGACAATTCATAAGCAAATACAATTGCAAAGATTAAGCACACGAATACTTATCTTGAAAATAAGTTGGCCCGCAACTAGCTACGTCATTGCAACGTTCCACCCAACCATAGGCTAGTGTGCCCATCAATCTCTCAGCAACATTGCCATCCCCGATCTGGGCATTATTCCACAAGGATCTAGGGAACAACAACAGGCTTACCCATAGTCCAAATCACACATCCATAGTCAAGCCAACACACAATTGGGTTTCATAGACTTACACAGGCACATAGCCAAAGTTTATAGCAGTCACAACCTAGCCAACAAATGGTTTTATCAGGCTACCAGCCAAGCCATCCTTCCAGTTGGGTTTATCAGGCTTACACCAACAGGGTATTATACTGCTGGGTTTATCAAGCCAACAACCAAGCCATCTAACAATTAGTTTATCAGACTGTAGTCAGTCAAGCCAACACTCACTTTAAGGACTAGCCAAGCCAACACAGTGGGTTTATCATGCTATCAGCTAACAAGCAAATACACCGCTGGGTTTATCAGGCTAAATAGCTAAGCAATCTAACAAGTAAATGCACTATTGGGTTTATCAGGATAAACAACCAAGCCAGCATTCACATAAAGGACCAGCCAAGGATTTCGCACAAGGCCAAACACAACAAGACACAGCCAAGCCAACGGATGGGTTTATCAGGCTATCAGCCAAGCCATCCTTCAAGTTGGGTTTGTCAAGCTTCTAAGGCAGTGGAGAGGAAGAACTGCTAAGCTAGTGAGCTCATCCATAGAGCTAAGGACACCTTCACAAGATCTATATGGCCGGGAAACCCCATGGTCTACACACCCAACACAAGGAAGTGTCCCCTTCTCTGCTCCGTAGTCCCTCGGACTACCCCTTCCCTTCCAATGCTCTTCAGGATGTGCAGAGTAGGTTCACCAACTACTCTTATCTTATTGTGAGGTTCCACACCATGTTTATCAAGCACATTCTATGTCTCCTCCACCCCTAGTCTTGCATACAATTCAGACCAAAACAGTAGAGGCATACACAGCAATTGCAAGGTTCTGGAGTTGCACGAAAACATCATGGGATCCAAAATCGTAATTTCCAACTAAGGGAAAACAACCCTTGGGCCAAATTTGATTTCACCAAACGATCAATGGATTTTTGTGGCCAAAACGACCTCAACAATCACCCAATTTGTGGGTCTTCTCTTCCATTCGATGTGCAACCACACAACGAAATTCACCACTGTGGGAATCAACACAAACACGACCCAACAGATATCCCAACCATTGAATACTTTCAAAGCCATTCCCCAGCCCTGGGGAAAACATAGGAACTGCAAAATGTGAATGGGGAACACACCCCAGCTCCAAGGACGCAAGGAAGAGAAAAGTGTGGATGCCCCCAAGCATCACACACATACAACATAGGGTAATAAAGTTGGCATTGAAGGATGCAAGAATCTTACCATTTCTCCTTAACTCATCAACAACAACAACAAGGTAATTTTCAAACAGGTCCATAAATCCTTTGAAAAATTCCACAGGCCATCCATCTAGACCTGGAATTTTGTCTTGTTGCATAGTTAAAATGGCCCACTTTAACTCCTCCATAGAGACCTCTTCCATAACCATCATGTTTTGGTCATCATTGACAAGAGTCAGATAAGTGGCAATTAGCGTCATCATCTGATCAATAGCTTTTCCTTCATCTTTTTTATGAAACCTATTGAAATTACCAACACCGGATCTTACCAGATTCTTGAATCCATGTACCTGAGAACCATCGTCATCAGTCAATCTCTAAATAGAATTGGTATGTTGTCCTTGCTTTACATAATTATGAAAATACTTTGTATTTTTGTCTCCTTTTCTAATCCATATGGTCCTACTCTTTAGATGCCAGGTTGCTTCTTTTTCATCCAAAATCTTAGTTCTTCTAACCTTCAGCTTTATCACCTAACTTTTTTTACACAAGGTAGGAAATATTTCCTTGTTTTTATCATGGAAACTGTCTAAAGTGTCTTCAATATTCTTCAAATCTTGCTCAAGTCTAATCTTTCTCTCTGCAACCCATTCTTGTGTTTTAACCTTAATTCTTTTTAGGTTGTTGAGCAACTAAGTGCCAACATAATCCCTTCTACTTCCATCATAACTAATCCATGAATTTTTTACCAAATTTAAGTTATCCTCTTCATCCAACAAGCAAGAGTTAAATTTGAAGGAGCTAGGAGGTTTTCCCATATCCATATTGATTTCCAGAAAAAATAGGAATTTGGTATGAGTCACCTCCCTCACTCACCCACTGCCTCAAATTTACTGAAGGTTGAATTAGCCCTTAATTTACAAGGAACTTGTTTAATGTTTTAGCAATTCTATCAGGCCTGACCCTTTTGTTGCGCCATGTAGGCCTAATCTTGATAGGTTGTATATCATACAATTAATGCATATCAAATCTCCTAAGGAAGTAGTATGTCAAGGTATCCATTTGGGCCCCATATTTCCCCTTCTCCAAGAGAAAAGTTAAGGTCACCACCAAGTAGAACTCTTTCACCTACCAACATACCAGAATTGAAAATAATTTCCCAATAAGCAACCCTATGTTGATATGTTCGATGGCAATGGTTTGTTTACAGACCTCGAAAACCTGAGATTCTGAAACTAACATGCCTTAAATTATCTTTTAAACTATTTTCTGAACTATTTATCCTCCTTTCCGCACTTCTGCCCTTAAACTTCGCTTTTCGCATGCACCTTTCCATCTTTTTGTTCGAAAAGTAGAAGTTAATCTTTTCACTCCTTCAAGCTAAGGGTTTCCTCCCTTCCGCAATTTCCCTTTCCGGTTCGGAAAGCAGAACTTGGCTCGTTAACATTTTGAACTGGGTTTTCTTACTTTCCCAACTTTCGGCTTTCGCACAGTACTTCTTCCCGAATTCTGATTTTCGGTTCGGAAGTCCACTTGTTAACTTTCAAAGCAAAGCTTCCACACTTTCGCACCTTTCTGGTTTCTACTTTCTGGTTCGGGATGCGGAACTCGCTTTATCGAATTTTAGTGCTTGCACTTCTTCAATTCCCAGTTTCCGCGTCGTCGATTCTAGCGGACTTCCCTTCTATCATTGATCTATCCCCAAGTGCAAATCACGATCTAAACTGTGTGGATCTTCATCTCTCCGCAGATCTAGGCAAGATCTGTCTTGCAATGTACAGATACTGTCGATTTACTGTGTGTAAATCATTCCTTCGTCCTTTGCACACAAAATCAATGAATTCTACCTGCAATCCTGTGTAAATACATATTTATGTGTATTAAATAACTCAATGAATCCAAAAGACAGGCATACGATCTTATTTCATAATGATCCTTTATCTGAACCTAAATACAATGGATCGATCATTACAAACAAAGAGCTATGTTTCTCTGTGTAAGCTCCAAGATTCTAAACTCTGAGCTTGTTCCTCTTGATCAAACCTTCCTCGAGCTAACTAAGCTCCAATGAGCTACCTAAAAGCTTGTGCGAGCTAACAAGCTCTGTAAGCTAAAGCTAAGCTGATTAATCAAAATAACATAGACTCTATTTATTACAAATGAAGTTCTATTTTTCCAAGTCCTTCATAAAAGGAACATAACCCTTATTCAACTCTACTGACCCTATGAGTCATCAGCGACTCGTTAACTAATTGCTACAATCACTTTGCTGACCAACTAATTCAAACTTATCATTTACAAGTGGAAGGACCAAGTGTCCTTATCCATATTTATTCAGCTTTACATAAAACAATTTATTCATGTGTGAGACTCTAGGTCTCCTTAGGGTTCAAGTAACTTTGGTGAAGTCATGGATAACTTCATCTTCATGAGCCTATGCTCCTGCATCATCGATGATGGTGAAGGCTTGACCCATCTCTCTAGAAAAAGCACAGTACCTAAGCCAGATAAAACAACCTAGTTGTTAGTACACAAGAACAACCTAAAGTTCTAGCCTATTATTAAGCCCCAGAGCTGCCATGAGCATCTATGTTGAGAAAATCCTACCCAGGGAATAATGACGTCAAATCTCTCAATATCATGAGGAGAAGCTTAAGTCTCTTGTAACATAATAACATAAGAGTACTAAATAATCGTGGAAGGGGATTACTTGCTCTAAGAATCTCATTAATTATTCTTTCACGACCAACTTTAATATAATTATGTTTAAATATTGCAATTTTTTTAAAACCAATAATAAATTTTTCTCTCTAAAAAAAATATCAACTAAAATGTTTTTGAAAACCATTATAAATTAAAATGATTTTGAAAACAATTAGACGCAACTTTTGTTATGTACAATTTTTTTGAATCAATATAAAATTATCTAACTTCAAATTTCTTCAATTTTTTTTAAAAAATTACATACTAGAATGGTTTTAAGGATAACCACATTCTAATTCAAATTCGATAAGCTATTTATACTTTTATTTTTTATAACCCCATCCCAGATTTTTTCCCTGAGAAATCCAATATGCTATTCAAATATCTCAAAATCAGTTTCATCACAAGCAAAGATAGATTTTATTTTTCCTCATAAATCCCAGCTGCTGTTCAAATAACCTCAAAACCCATTTGATCATAAGCAAAAATATAAGCCAACGTCGAAATCTTATGAAATTCACAGACAGAAGCTGCTGCGAAGAAAACCTAAATGAGCAATGCGAAATTGGATGATTTATGTATCAGGAAAAAACCCCATACCGAAGCTGAAAATTAAAAAGAGAAGAGTGAATGAAGTAGTGGGCGTTTTCAGAAGCATCAAGCAATTCCAATCTCAATCTGCTCACTCCAACATATGGCAATGTTGGCCGCTATGACGAGGAAGACAATGCTTTCCATATGTAAGAGGAATTTAGTTGCTGCCCGTATCATTCCTCATCACTCCTTCCACACTTTCAATTCCAATGTCGAGACGCGCATCAAAGAATTATGTCACACCAACAGGCTTCAAGAGGCGCTGGACACCTTTAAGCATCTGCTTTCAGCTAATTCTAAATCCAAGCCGGCTGTCATCACCTGCAATCTTTTGTTAAGTAGCCTAGTCCGGCGGAATCGACATGAATCAGCATTATCGGTTTACAAACTGATGATTAAAGCAGACATTGTTCCAGATTTGATAACTTTGAACATTATCATCAATTGTCACTGTGAAACAGGTAGAGTGGATTATGCATTCAAAGTGTTTGAAGAAATGGAAGCACATAGATATATTCCAGATGTCATAACCTTCAGTACTCTCATTAAAGGGCTTTGCAGGGAGGGCAGGCTGGAGCACGCTGTCAAACTTTTTAATCAAATGGTGAGTAAAAGACAGGCTCCTAATCTTTTTACATATAATACCCTACTAGACGGACTCTGCAAGATAGGGAAACCCCGTCAGGCATTTGTGTTATTAGCTATTATGCTGAAAAAGGGCCATAAGCCTGATGCAGTCACGCTTACAACATTAATGGATGGTCTATGCAAAGAAGGTAAACTCCAAGAGGCCAAGAAACTATTGTATCATATGTTGAACAAAGGTTATAACCCCGATGTCGTTACATATAATGCCCTGATTAATGGTTTTTGCAAAGAGGACAAGTTGGACGAGGCTATGAACTTCTTCTATGAAATGTCCAACAGAAGCATACATCCTGATGTTTTCACCTACAGTGCTGTTATTGATGGTCTCTGTAAGGAACGCAAGTTGCACGAGGCTACGAAGCTCTTCTGTGAAATGACTAATAAAAATATATACCCCAATGTTTTCACATACAATGCGCTTATAGATGGTTTTTGTAAGGAAGGCAAGTTGGGCGAGGCTAGAAAGCTCTTCCATGGAATGTGCAGCAATAACATATGTCCTGATGTTGTCACATACAGTATGTTTATTGATGGTTTTTGTAAGGAAGGAAAGCTGGACGACGCTATAGAGCTCTTCCATGAAATACCCAACAAAAACATATGCCCTGATGTTGTCATGTATAATGCACTTATTGATGGTTTTTGTAAGAAAAACAAGTTGGACGAGGCTAGGAAACTCTTCCATGAAATGCGCAGCAAAATCATATGTCCTGATATTGTCACGTACAGTGTGCTTATTGATGGTTTTTGTAAGAAAGGCATGTTGGAGGAGGCTATGAATCTCTTCTATGAAATGTCCAACAAAAATATGTGCCCTAACATTGTGATATACAATGCACTTATTGATGGTTTCAGTAAGGGAGACAAATTAGATGAGGCCAGGAAGCTCTTCCACGAAATGGCTGACAATAACATATTCCCTGACGTTGTCACATACAGTCCGCTCATTGAGGGTTTCTGTAAGGAAGGCAAGTTGGAGGAGGCTATGAAGCTCTTCTATGAAATGCCCACCAAAAATATATACCCTGATGTTGTCACATACAGTGCACTTATTGATGGTTTCTGTAAGGAAGGCAAGTTGGAGGAGGCTAGGAAGCTCTTCCATGAAATGTCCAGTGAGGGCACATGCCCTAATGTTGTCACATACAGTGCGCTGATTGATGGTTTTTGCAAGGCAGGCAAGTTGGAGGAGGCTATGAAGTTGTTCCATGAGATGCCCAGCAAAAACATATGCCCTAATGTTGTCACGTACAGTGCTCTTATTGATGGTTTCTGTAAGGAAGGCAAGTTGGAGGAGGCTATGAAGCTCTTCTATGAAATTCTTGACAAAAACATACATGCAAATTCTGTCACATACAGAGCACTTATGAATGGGCTATGTAAGAAAGGGAAGTTGGAGTAGGGTGTGAAGCTCTTCCATTAATTGTTGAGCAAAATCATACCCAATGTTGCCAAATAAATTGTGCTTATTGATGGTGTGTACAAGGAAGGCAAGGAAGCTCTTCTATGAAATGCCTGACAAAAAGATATGCATTGCAATTATTGATGGTCTCTGTCAGGAAGGGCAATGGCAGGAGGCTACCAAAGTGTTTCATGAGATGCTGGATAAGTGACACAATCCAAATGATATCACATACAATGCTCCTATTGATGGTCTTTGCAGAGAAGGAAAGCTTGGAAAGGCTCTGTTGTTTTTAGATGTTTTGGCGCAAATAGGCCATCAGCATAATGAAATCACATACACTACACTTATACATGGGTTTAGCTAATGGGTGATTTAGAGAAGGCCAGGTATCTCCTTGAAGAGATGTTGAAGATAGATCGCAGGCCTGACCCGGTTAGCTATAATACATTAATTGACAGATTCTGAGCATTGCAGGATAGATGAATGTTAACACATTTTGCTCACCTTCTGTATGGTATTTTCCATCATGAACTAAGATACTATGGATATTGGAGGATGTGCACATATTTAAATTGATTAATGCTGGTATGCAGTGGGCTTAACCAACCCACAATTAATAATGCATATCCACCATTTGTAACAGAAAATTAGAAAATCGTCATCTTCCAAGTTGCGAAGGATGCAACCAAAGAGCAGGATTTTTTTTTTTGAATGTAACTGAAATTTGCTCATCATACAGCTATTAAAAAAGGCAACAAGCATTTTCGGGCATCTTTTTCAATTTGGGAGCAAGATGTAGGGAAAAGGATTGATAATTGAGTTTAGTTGAGCGAGCACAGCAAGGGAGAGGTCAGCTATTGTAAATAGTTCGTTTTTCCAAAAATAAAGGGCAGCCTGGTTCTGTTGACTGCCAATTTCATTTTGTTTTGGTGTTAATGCCCTTTTCTGGAATTTGATTCTTTTCAGATCTCTCTTTGTGAGTTTTGATTTCAATGTTGATTGCAACGAGTGCGTGGAAATGCAACAACCAGTGCTGTCATATTTAATTATTAAAAAAAAAACTGGAATGGATAAATTTTGTATGAAAAGGGAGCTGCAGTCGAACCAAACAGTGAGATACAAAACAGGAACTGATAGTCTGATCAAACGGATTGAAACATATCCAAAATTTCCAAAAAAATGCTATCTGAGAGGATTTAGAAGTGCTGACACAGTAGCCAAAAAGTCTGCTAGTATAATGCCTGATCAACTGGTCCAAAACTAATACTGTTTTGCAAAACATAAGAGAACCTGAAATTTGAAAGAAAACATGACCACTGATGGTCTCTTTCTTGATGTCTGCCTGAAGAGAGAGCTTCAGAGTTGGATTTGCATTTGGCATATATCTTCATAAACCTGCTGTACCGTTTCCTCTTATTTGGCAACAATTCTCACATACCTGGTGGAGATCTTCAGATGAGACACCCAAGACTGAGAGATTCTTGCCAAACCAAGAACCAGCTGATGTATCATGTTTAAATCTGCTTCCAATATCTCAATCTTTTGGTTCCGGCAAGCTAAGAAGTCAGATAATTCTTCAGCCTTGGCCTTTCGAGCGTCAATCTGTGGCATGATTCTGCTACTGGGGTGAGAGAGTGCCACTTGGAGGTCCTCAATTTGCCTAGCATTTCACCTCTGTACCCTGTGCAGGTCAGAGATCTCACAAGGAATACAGCGGCTTGACTGCCGGTGCCCGTCCATAATACACAAATGCCTGAGAATTTCCGAAGGGAATGTTTGAACTTTGAAGAAGTCCTGAGGGACTCAGAACCTCCCTATTCCCCTCTCCACCATACACCGAAAACAAAGAACCATAGAACCCAATCAGCCAAGTGCCTCAAAAGGAAAGACAGGTCAAAGGGCATGCAAATTTTGTCTGAATCACCCAAGCTCGCTGGTGTCCTTCCAAACATTAATGCCACCGGTGTGACAACTCCATTCTGTCAAACATAAAAACCACACCACCGCTAGGAACAATGAAGTGTGGGAGCTGTACTAGAGTGCAGGTTAAGTTAACAGCCCCTTCCATATAAATATGACCTGCCATTTGTCTGATGAATTAAAATGCATGCTACTTATTCATAGAATATATGATCCGGGGGTGCCCCCTCATTTATACTTAACATCCCTGTTTTCTGTTGTACTCCCTCATTTGCCTTTGCATCCACCAAAATGTTGTGATTTCTTAGCACGTCAAAAAATTCTGTGTGCTTGAAACATTTTGCAAACCCAAGAGCTTTTTGGACCCGCCTGGAAATATGAGAGTTCTGAAATATGGTCTGTTTACGCATTTGATGAATTATGAGAGCCGAGTCTCCGATCACTGATTTTCTTGATCCCTTTTAAGTTTTTATTTAGAGATAGACAATACTTGGATGAAAGCCGATGCTTCTGCTTGCTTGATTGTTGGTGGATTCACCAAACCCCAAGTGTGACTTATTTCAGTTTTTCCTTTGGAGTTGATGACAACCCCCCCGCGCCCCACACCTGCCGCCCCTACCAGTGCTGTCATAAATAAGCAAAGTCATTGGCATTGGTTATTTGAGAATTTCATCTCTTTATCATTGAAGAAAACTATTGTCAAACTCTCTTTTTGTCAATGACGGCATTTTTGAAGGTTTCACCTCTCATATCGACACTTCGTTTCCCTGAGCATTGACATAAATCTCATGCCTTTTTATTGCAGTTTGGGCCCTGCTTTATTAATGTTTCATTTGTACCAAAGAGATGGTTGTGAGAATGCAAGATTGAGCTATATGCTGAATGAATATCCGAGGTCTGGTATTCACAGGAAGGAGTTCAATCCATGTCCAGAGTGTTGCATTTCATACCCAAACATTGTCAGGCCTGTTTTCATTCTTCAAGGATAGAATTTTTCAAAGACCCTGCAATACAGGAGACAACTTTGGCTCAACCTGATGTGAAACTGAAGAAAAACAAAAAATGTGGCCCAAAAGAGGCCTGCACAGATTCAAAGATTCCAAGGGATGGCTCATTGAAGTCTTATTCAGAAATTTAATGGTGTTTTAAGTTCTTTTATTCCTCAGCCGCAACCTGGTTGTATTTGCAACACCTCTGTTCTTGTTATGGGCACTGTAACCTCTCTGTTTATATTAATATTGGTACCTCTGGAATCCAGTAGCAGCTTTGGAGCAATATTGATAGCAACAAAGAAAAACTATAGAAGAATGTGGTGGTCGGTGGGAGCAAGGTTTCGCACATTGATTGGAAACTTTTTGATACATTTCTTCTTAGCTTTGTATTTCCAGAGAGCCAGGTATGTGGCAGACCTGAGCTAAAAGATATTCCCAGTTGCAAAAAATTGTAAGCAAGTTCAGTATATCAGTTTTGCCAGTCCTTAGTTCCAATGAATACTCTCTCTAAGCATAGTCAAACAGCTCTTGTTTGCATCAGGACAGAAAAATCACGCAATCCTACATCCAAAACTTTTTCACATTGGAAGTTTGTGAACCAAGAATCATGTTAAATATAGTATTTCTATATTCCTTAGGGATTTGATACATTGGTAGTAGTTTATTGTTTAGTATGGTTTCAATATATATAAATGCATAGGCATGGCATTTCACTTATCCTGTCAAAACATCTTGTATGACAGATAGCACTGTTAGGTGGAGGCTGTGAAATGACTGTTCAGTGCAGACATCTGTAGCCCTTTCATGGCTCATGGGTATTTGCTGTGGGAAATTTATTCTTTTGGGCCTTTTACCATTGGAAAGTTGCAGTCCCATTCATGCCAGTTTCATTCACCGTTGATGATAGGTTACATCCCCTACCATGGAAGATTTTTATCAACCCCATTTTATCAATAACATATTTGATGTCGTATCCTTGTTACTTTAATTTCTGCCAACTGATGCAAGCGATTGGATCATGAAAATAATGGGAATACAAACCTGTATTGCCAAATAGTGTTGATTGCCTCGGTAGTGCTGGCAAGTCCACATAGGTCATTTATGGAGAAGCGGTATATTTGAACTACCCCTCTTTGGTTATGGCATATTGATATTTTAGGGGTTGTGGTATTGACACCTGGTATGTAAATATAACCATCTGGAGCTGGAAGACTTACAGAAATAGACATTGCTCCAATCAAACATTTAACAAGCTTCCACTGGGATTGCAGCTTTGGCAGAAGATCTAAAGCTCCCCTACATACATGGTGATCTGGAATGGGAATGATACACTTGTTCCAGTGGTTACCTAGATTTATTCTTGTTTTATTGGTGGTTTTGTTGGTAGAGACTGGAGCAATCCTCCTATTTTTCTGTGCTTAGAGTCTGTCGGAGGGGATACTTTCTTCTGATTTCGTCTGTTTTATCATTAGATTAGTGCCTTATGGATTAAATGCCTTCAGTTTTTTAAACCATGGATTAAAATGCCTTGATGGATAAAGGAATAAGCTAAACATTAGATGATTTGCACCTGCATTTCAGCGATTTTTCCAGCCAAAATCCTGTTGAAATTGTTGGAATTGCAATTTTAGGTTGTTGGAATTGCAAAATCAGAGTGCCCAAGGGTTATTGAGGGGTGCTGAATCCATTTCTACAATCAAAATTGCAATTCCAACAATAAAAATCGTGATTTCTGCAAAAATCGCATTGTCAGATTCTGGCAAAAGTTGCCAAAAAAATGCAAATCGTTTAACCTTTAGCTTACTCCAATGAATAAATGCATGGGCATGGCTTGAGCCCCTGGTTTAAAAAACTCTTTTTTTTCTCGCGTCACTTTTCCGTTCTGCCTACTATTCTTCTCTGTATAGTTTCCTCCCATATTCTTTTTATTCGTCTCCTCAGACTGTATCTGTTGACTGCTAACTTCTAAGCCATCTAGTAGTGTCAACAAATCTCAACAAGTCTTCTCTTAGATGCCAAAATTTGATCTTGTCACATACAACTCAGTGATAGATGGACAATGCAATAAAGTTATTTAAACAGATGAAAGATGGTATTCATGTCCATGATATGATTACATATACTACATACAAAGCACATCTTAAGACGTGAATAAACATACTGCATGAGATCTTAGAAAAGGTTTGACGTTGGAACTGTGACATATTCAGCAGTAAATAAGTTATAAAAGACTCTGGAAAGATATTGCTGAAATTCACCTAGCAAGATTCAGTAATAGGGAGTGCGTCGCAATTGATGAAGTGCAACAGTGACTTTGGTGACAATGCACAAGCCTCTAGGCAATCTATGTGAAACAGGTATAGTGGCTGAGCTTGATGAAGTGCTCTGATTGCTGAAATTCACCTAGCAAGATTCAGTAATAGGGAGTGAGTCGCAATTGATGAAGTGCAACAGTGACTTTGGTGACAATGCACAAGCCTCTAGGAAAGCTATGTGAAACAGGTATAGTGGCTGAGCTTGATGAAGTGCTCTGAGTGGAATTTCATAAGAGTGCACTAGGTGTTCAATCTGAAACCACATTTGGTTTAGTGTTTAGGGGGCTGCACATCTTGATTAAATTTACCAATCTAAAATGGGTTTGCCCTAGCTGTTAGTGTGTTGCAACTTGCAAAGTGCCCCATGTAAATTTCATGGTCATGCTCATATCATTAATCTGGAACTGGTTTTCTACCAGAGAGTGGGTTGTCATTTGACATTGATGACTTTGTAAGACTCAACAATGGTGATTCATGAATTAAGGGATTGATCTGACATGCTCTTAGTGAGGGCAGGGTTGCAAACACTGTTAAAGCTTTCAGAAATATAGTACAAAGTAACTAAATTTGCTGCAGTTTACGTTAACTGAATGATCTGTTTAAAGTGGCCTCAGGAAGTGTGGTGTGGAGGTTAATCTTTGGTAAATAGTTGCCACTATTCACGATCTCTGGTTTAGTTAGCTAAGATGGACTTACCGTTATAGTACTACTAATGTTGGTAAATAGTTGCCAATAGTCACGATTTCTGATGTAGTTTGTAAAGATAGACTTACCCTAATAGTACCTACCACTGTAGGTGGATTTTCCAGCGGCCAGATTTAAGACATGTTCATTTTTAGGGTGGCAATTGTGAAGTGGGTTTGATCTGATAATGGTTTGCTCTGGTGGTAGGTGAATATCAATACACCACAAGTTAAGTGCCATGAACATGTTATCTCTTACTTGTTCTCCATGCATAGTTGTAATCACCCGTCGTCTATGCCTCAACTACCTGTTATCACCCGCTTTCTAGTTAAATGGGTTGTCTGCCACTGCCCGTTATCCATGCATCAACTACCAGTTATCCATGCACCAGCTACCCGTTATTTTCTATATTCTTTTTTCTATAATTGCTTATTTTGAATTTGGAATGATGCCCTATAAAATCAATTTGGACAGTACACTTATCTCATCCTCCTGTAATCCAGGAAAAAGCATACTTGCTACTACACCCCAAATCTAAAATATAAACACCTATCAATGTAACTAGCCTTGAAAATAGCTAAATGCAACTGATTACAAGAATAAATTAGTATATTGGTATTCTCGAGTAGGGCTAGTGCAGCAGGTGTTTCATCTAATCATTTGTCAAACTCACTCATTAACTGTGTACCAAAACTATACTTATGTTTCTGCTCCAAACTTGCATAATAAGTCCTAATGAATTGCCCTAATAGGAACAAGCCAAAGCGCTACATAATTTAACTAAAGGAAAAAAAATCCTTTTGTCTCAGTTGCCTAGTGCAGGATTATTGGTAGCAGTTTCAATATATAGACGCCCTTTGGATTTCTATGCGTCAAAATGCTTGCCCTCGAATTAACTCGAAGCTTCAACCTGAAGGCATGCTACAGATCCTAAGCTTTAACATCAAATAGACCTTAACAATCGGTGTGAAAAAAAAGAGACCTTACCAATATCGTACTTAAAAAGATGCTTAGCCGAGAACTAGGCAAGTTCTATTATATGTTTGCACCAAAAAATACAAAGCTCATTGTAAAATAATCTAATCATTGAGGCGTCAAGCCCAAATTAGCTAAAATTCCCAAGAATTTCATATACTATATATACATTACAAAAACCCTTTAATTTTCCATAGAATTGTTTGCATTTCTGATATTAAATCATAACATTGTACTAAAATAGTCAATGAGTCTAGCTTACCGTTGGGAGGAGTATTATATTTCTCATTTATATTCAATTTCCACAAATGACATGTTGAACTTTAATGAATGTATTGCTGTAATGGTTGAGTCATGTGTTGACATAGCCTTGAATTTTTGCAAAATCCAGTTTACCTTAAGTACCATCCTTAAAATCCTTAAATTGAGGGAAAGTGTTTGATGGGTTTCCTGGAATGTGTGCTTCATACTAATTAAAAATAAATAAATAAATTACTAAAGTATATTTAAAAAAATAATAAATCACCTTAATGGAAAATCCATGATGTATATTTCAATAATCTTTTACGACTATTGCAATATTTTTATAATAATAACAAATATTTATATTGAAAGCAAAATATTTGTAGCTTTGCTATGAAATCACCAATATGCCATGCTGACTAAGAGTCATTGAGAGTGCAATGTCTCATGAATTTTAAGAAATTAGGTGAAGAAAAAGAGGAATATGAATTTCACCAAATGTAATTTTTCTTCCTCTTTATAGTAAGTATCATTTTTCTCAAGATTGAACTTATTCATAAATGAAGAGTTGAAGTTGTTCTCGCGACCCAAGGAGGGGAAGATGGAAGAGAAGTTGGTGGATTTTGAAGAGGGCAAAGAGGAGGTTTGTCGAAAAAAAGCTTTTGTGACAAAGAGGAACTTGTGGAGATATGGAATGGAACTAGGGATTTCCACAAGTCATAAGGAAGGAAGAGGACCTAACCCAGTGACTATTCATAGGCAAATGTTTCCATAAGGTTGAATCCCCAATAGGAAATATATAGGTTTTATTGGTGAAAGGAAGGAAAAGACAAGGGTTCAAGTACACACCAAAGCTAGTGGAGATTACATTGTAAAAAGTTAAGATTTGGATAATCTAGCAGTGAAAGGAAAGGATGGAGAATTAATCCTAGGATATCAAGATCCTTTATGGACGTTATAAGTAGATGGATTCAACTAGAGGTACAGGAGTCGGGAGATTCAATGTCAAGAAGGAAAGGGGTTAGGGGAGTGTTGATAGGGTAGAATTGCTTTGTGCAATAAGCATGGATTCTCACCAAAGGGCCCGATTAGACCTCATGTTGTTTAGAGTAGGGAATTTGTATGACTTATGGCTCGACCACTATTATGGTTATTTGAATTGGGGTTCCAAAATTACAATATAGTGCTTATGTAATATGCAAGTGCAATTATATCATATATGCTATGCAGTCCTGAATTAAATGTAATGTTTGTTCTACTCTAAATGCCCCCTACGTCTAACATGTTAAATTATTGTGACATTGATCTTCAGGCAATGAGTGCAATTGAATTGTTGAATTATGATGCAGTGTAATGGAATGAATAATACACATTGAACAAGACAGATTTCACAAAAAATGGATAAGGATTGTATAATTACAGTATAAACTTCATTAATTCCAACAGTGTTACATAAAGGAGAATTCGAATCATGTGGATATGATTCGAATCTACCAACTCAATATGACTGCGTGGCTAACTAGAAGTTTCTAAATCACTATTGGAGCTCACTAGACTAACTCCATATGTCTAATTCAGTCTCTCAATCAGTTATAATTAGTTAAACTAGTCTAACTAATGTGGTAGGTGAGAAGTAAGTGAGAGTAGGCACCTAGCCACATGCAGACATGCAATACTGGTGCTAACTGAACTGGAGGATATCTAACTGAATGTAACTGGAGCATATCTTAGCTTAACTAGTTACCAACTACCAACAACTGAAGGAGGTTGGTGCTGGCACTCCTAGTGGCTCCTAAATTGTAGGGATTGATCTCAAAGGCACTTAAACTGATGCATGAAGGTGCAATCAGTTGCAATTAACCTCTATATGTGTTCCCCACACTCTAGTGACTGGTACAAGTGCCACCAATAGCCCAAGTGGACCCAATATTAATTAATGACTCCTAAGTTAGAAAAATATAATCTAATAGACAGGTATGGACAAGGGAGGATTATAAATCCTAACACCCCCCCTTAATCCTAACTTCGACAGGTGTGGGCCTTAGCAACAAGACCAAAATTCACCCAATTACAATCTAAACGAATTAAAAAAATGTTGCTTAATAAACCAAGGAAATAGGGGAAAACATCATGGGAAAACCCCCCCTCAAGATAAGCAGTGAATCAGGAAAACAAGTTTTGAATAAAAACTTTGTGAAAATTTTGCTGCAATTTGCAGCAGCAAATGCAATATCTTGGTTCTTCTGTGCAGCAGCATCTTGAGGCTGTGCATGTGAACCTCTGAATCCAAACTAAATGATTATGTCTAGAGGAATTATCTTCTTTGGAAGAAGAAGAATATCCTCAACTGAATCAAGAACATAGACAACTGCTAGATGAAAAATGGACCCATGTAGAGAAACTGAGATCAACTGATGAGAGAGCAAAAGTGCTTGAGAATTCAAAACATGTGAGGAAAACCAAAGCAACTAATATATTCCTGTCTTGAACATCAAACCATATGAGGTAAAATCAGCTCCAAGTGTTAGGAGCAAGTGTCCAGGTGAATGCAAAATGTCTCCATCTTTACTAGTTCTGCGAGGAGATGAGCATGTGATCAAATAGATAAGTAGAGAAGCCCTGGGACTGTGGAGAGTGATGTTGATGTATTTGTAACTTCGGAATGTATTCATCTATGTATCTTATGTATTGTAACCCGATATTTATTCCGGGATGTATCTATTATGTATTTGAGTCATGTTGTCATGCCCCGATGTTCCGATCGGGAGGATCAATAATGTAAACAAGTCATGTCAAGTCATAGTGGGTAACTCTCCGATTGTGTAAGAGTTAAAGTCCCCGCAGTTCCGGGGCATTAGGGTTATTAGACTCTCCAAGTAGACGTCGGCCCTAGTAGGGTTTTAGTCATGCTGGGATTAGTATAAATAGAGATCTCGNTATTATTTTATTATTTTAACTATTATTTTATTATTTTAACTATTATTTTATTATTTTCCTTAGGAGGCCCATTTTAGACCCCAAAATTCCTCTAATGGGTGNTCTCTATTTAGCACACATCACTCACACACTCAAGTGTAGCGCATAGTTGAGGAAGGAAAGACACTGGGGCTAGACAAGAAGAAGACTACTGCTGTCGAGAGTGCATCTTACTGTTTTGGGGTCTTACATCTTGTGCTGATTCTATCTCTGAGAAAGTTGCGCGGNTCTCCTCCTTAGGGCGCATCTTTCTGTCGAAGCAGAATCCAATTCTGAGGTTTTTCAGTTTTGGACCTGTCACTACTGTCGAAAATTAGGGCTTTTCACAGAAAAGGAATTTCTCAGTGAGCCCAGGTCTGGATTGATCTCCTCCCCAAAATCGAAGTTAGGGACAAATTTCAAGGCATTTGGGTAGACAGAATTCCAGAAAAGCAAAACCCTAATCTGCTCCTGAACCAGCTCTACAGGATTTCAGCTCAAGTTTCAAATCCGACATCTTGAACCTGGTAAGATCTAAAATCTTTTGTATTTCCATTTGAGGTTCTCATTTAAGATGCCTTATCATACCAAGCTTGATGAAAAGCTTGAGGGANGTTGAAAAACTAACATGGTATCAGAGCTAACCTAAGAAGAAGACACTATGCAGCTGCGGGAACTAGGGCTTCCTAGTTTGTGGATCTTCCTCCACATATTTCAACAAAA
>LPNX010124652.1:208102-262151 GCA_001517045.1 Pseudotsuga menziesii | reverse complement strand
AATGCAGAAACAATCCAGTCTTACTTCACAAGAGTTTCTCAGATCAAAGAGCAACTAGAAGCAGTTGATGAAGAAGTGGAAAATGCAAAGATTGTGATGAATACATTGAATGGCCTTCCTAGGTCATGGGATTCTTTCATCCAAGGAATCTGTGCTAGGAAGAAGTTAGTCAAGTTCAGTAGACTATGGGAAGAGTGCTCTCAAAAAGAAGCTCGGATAACAGCTTGAGAAGAGAAGATGGGAAGTGAAGACCAAGCTCTTACGATGCACTCCAAGTCTCACTCCAAGTCAAGCAAGAGAAAATCTCATGGTTTGAGAGGTAAGCACTTTCACAAAAGAAGAACAACAAAAGAAGACATCATGCTCATGCTGCAGAGGATGATGAACCATCCAGGAAGAAATCCAGATATGAAAGTGAAGATTCTTCAAGCGAGGATGAATATGTTCTGATATCAGCTCTCACAGGTAACATTACTCATGGTAGTGATGATTGGCTTATAGACAGTGGGGCTTCCAAACATATGGCTGGATTCAAGGAATCCTTTGTTAGACTATCAGAACATGAATCACCTCACAAGGTAAAGCTAGGAGATGACTACCAATATCCAATAAAAGGTAGAGGGGAATCTTCATATAAGTTAGAGTCTGGAAAATCTCTAACAATGAAAGAAGTATTGTTTGTGCCAGGACTCAAGAAGAACCTTTTCTCCATATCAGCATTAGATGCAAAAGGAATGCGGGTTGCATTCATAGATGGTCAAGTCATCATGTGGCCAAAAGGAAAGACTATCGATGATGCGGTAGTAATTGGAGAACAAGAAGGAGGATTATACAAATTGAAGGGCCATCCAGAACAAGCCTTGGTCCATGACACAGTAGAGCCAAGTGAACTTTGGCATAGAAGGCTTGCACATGTGCATTACAGAGCACTACCTATTGCAAGCAAAGTTGTCGAAGGTCTTCCAGAAATTCAAGCACAACATGATGGGGTCTGCAAAGGATGTGCGAAAGGAAAGAATACAAAGAAGACATTTCCAAGCAGTGAAAGCAAAGCAAAAGGAATCTTGGAAATCATCCACTCCGATGTATGCGGTCCTATGTCATCAAACTCTCTAAGCGGGTATGCATATTATGTTTCTTTTATTGATGACTTTTCTAGGAAGACATGGGTTTACTTCATGAAGAACAAAGACGAAGTATTCAGTAAGTTCAAAGAATTCAAAGCCTTGATTGAAAACCATACTGAAAAGAAGATCAAGACCATTCGATTAGATAATGGCGGAGAATTCACTTCGAATGAACTCAAAGAGCTATGCAAAGAATCGGGGATTAAGAGGGAGTTGTCCACTCCTTATAATCCACAATAGAATGGGATTGCAGAACGGAAAAATAGAACCATCATGGAATTTGCAAAAGCCATGCTTCATGATCAAGACCTTCCTATGCATCTTTGGGCGGAAACTGCTAGAAAAACAGTGTATGTACAGAAATCCACATAGAGTACTCGAGAACAAGACTCCTGAAGAATTCTTCTCCGGCAAGAAACCAGAAGTCGGCCATCTCAAAATATTCGGCTGTCTTGTGTACATACACATTCCAAAAGAGAAGAGAACAAAATTAGCTCCTTCAGGAAAGAAGGGCATATTTGTGGGATACTCTGGAAGCTCAAAGGCTTACAGAATATATTTCCCAGGATATAAGAAGATTGACATCAGCAGGGATGTGACATTTGATGAAGACACAGCTTACAACAAATCCAGAAAGAGACTTGCTGAAGAACCTGAAGAAGCAGAAGCACCCAGAATCCATGATACAACCATGAATGAAGAAACTCGAGAATTTAAAGAACCACAAAGACCTGTAGATCCACCTCTGGAGAAGAATCCTCATAAGAGGAAACATGCTTGGGTACGAGAACTTATCCAAGGTGCGAAAAGATATGGGGCTCCAGAACAGAATCACAAAGAAAGAAAGAGGACCAGATCCAATTTCGGGTATGTAGCTTTACTATGTGATTTCATTGATAAAGAATCTTCCAGTTATGAAGAAGTGGTAGAACAAAAAGAATGGAAGGAGGCTATGATCGAAGAGTATCAATCAATCATGAAGAATGATGTTTGGGATGTTGTCCCAAGACCAGACAGGAAGTCAATTGTAACTTCCAAATGGATCTACAAGATCAAACATGTTGCAGATGGTAGCATTGAAAAGTATAAAGCAAGATTTGTAGCTCGAGGTTTCTCTCAGAAAGAGGGAATAGACTATGAAGAGACCTTTGCACCTGTAGCCAGATACACTTCCATCAAATCAGTACTTGCTCTGGCTGCAGTGATGAAATGGAAGATACACCAAATGGATGTCAAGACTACTTTCTTGAATGGTGTAGTAGAAGAGGAAGTGTACGTAGAAAAACCACTCAGTTTTGAGACACATGACAGGGAGTCTCATGTATGTAGATTGAAGAAATCCCTGTACGGTTTGAAACAAGCACCCAGGACATGGTACGGTAGAATTGATAGCTTTCTACCCAGTTTGGGCTTTACCAAGAGTAAAGCAGATTCCAACCTTTACTACAAGGTTGAAGACGGCAACCCAGTGATGCTTCTACTATATGTAGATGATTTGTTTGTGACAGGTATGGATGGGTTGATTACTGATACAAAGAGAAATCTTGTTGCCGAGTTCGAGATGAATGACTTGGGTATGATGCATTACTTTCTAGGTATGGAGGTGTGGCAGAGTGCGGATGGAATCTTCCTTGGACAAGGGAAGTATGCAGTAGAGATCCTGAAGAGGTTTGGGATGATGGAGTGCAAGACTATGGCCACACCTATGGCATCGAACTTAAAGCTATTGAATGATGCTTCTTCAGAGATGGTTGATGCTACGATGTATCATCAAATGATTGGATCATTGATGTACTTGACGAACACGAGACCAGATATTTGCTTTGTTGTGAACACCTTGAGCCAGTTTTTGACAGATCCGAGAAATGTTCACTTGACTGCTGCAAAGCATATTCTGAGGTACTTGAGGGGTACAATTGATTATGGGCTCAAGTATGATGCGAATCAAAAAATTAACCTGGAGAGTTATGTTGATTCAGATTGGGCAGGAAATTCCATCGATAGGAAGAGCACTTCAAGATGTTGCTTCAGTATGGGATCAAGAGTGATCTCTTGGTTTAGCAGGAAGCAATCCTTTGTGGCACTGAGTACAGCTGAAGCAGAGTATGTTGCAGCTTGTTCAACTAGTTGTGAGGCAGTATGGCTACGGAAGCTACTGTCCGATATATTTGATCTCCAATTGGATGCTACTTGTATACATTGTGACAACCAGAGTTGTGTGAAGTTGTCAGAGAATCCAATGTTCCATGACAAGTCGAAGCACATAGAGATATCACTATATCAGGGATATGGTGCAGAGGGGAGCAGTGAAGCTCCAATATGTTGCAACGGAGGAACAAATAGCTGATACGTTGACGAAGCCATTAGCCAGAGTGAAGTTCGAATACTTCAGGGAGAAACTTGGTGTTGGGCCAGATCAAGGTTTCCTCCAAGGGAAAGTGATGAGTCCCATAGCCATTCTGACATGGTGAGACAAGAGACAATGAACACAGTGTTTTGATTGTTGTACTTGTTATTTTCTCAGTAAAGATCCTAACATAATGCTAGCTTAATGTTGAAAAACTAACAAGTGAATGCTTGAGCTCCATAATCTGATATAGCTTCAAAAATAACCAATGATCCAGAAAATATAATATCAACAAACTCATAAGATGAAACTAACATCAAATTCCCAACAACAATTTTGAAAGAGACTTGCGGTACTTGATTTTTCACAGAAAAATTGATGAGAACGACTACAAGCATTACTGGAAGCTCTTGGAACTTAAAACTTGAACCAAATAAGATAATGTCAGATCCAAATAAGTTCATATCATATCCAAGAGTGTGGAACAAATCCAAGTGCTCCACCGAGATGGTAGATGCACAATTTTCTCCTTCTTCAAAACTCTGAGTATTGGTGCATGCAATCATGTAGGAATTTGTTGGAAGCTCTAGATCAATGAGAGTGAATGGATCACTCCTACAATCTAATATTATTTCCAAAAAACCAAATTATTACTTTTCTGCACACCAGCAACATCATTAGAGATAGAGAAATCAAATTTCTCTCGATTTTCTAAAACAATCATTGGTAAACTATGCATGGAATTTAAAATAGAAGAATCACTGGAGAATTTTTGTATAGAATGGAAGGAGAGTTTTTCTTCAATAACAGAGATTCAAATGTATTCTTCTGGATCAGCCATATGAGAAGATGAGATATCAGAGATCTCATAAAATTCTGGAGAAGCACAAGAAGGAGTGACTCCAATGAGACTTTCTTCAATTCGAAATGATTGTGTGGAAGATTCTGCTTCTTCTTAATCTTGAACAACTTGCTTTGCTGCAGAAGAGGGAAAATTGAGTACATTCTTGAACTCATTATGATGAATTTTAATAGAACCTCTCCTAGCAACTGGGATTTGGAAGTCACATCCCATATCAGTGCTAGGTCCTCATGATAGAGTGAGAGTGGTGAAGGATTCCCTGGAGGCAACCATGTGGTTGGATGCTCCAGAATCTATCAAGTAAACCTTCGACGGAGTGAGGCCTGCCTTCAAGACATGAGACCTCTCAAATTCTTCAGTATGTTCTCTAGCATCAGACATCTTTGCACCTTTTGGAAGGGAAATATTGTTCTGTTCAAGGATTTCTTTCAATTGGTCGAGGGTCTTCTTCATGCACTGGCTTTTTGGATGAAAGCCTCTCATACAGTGCAAACATCTAGTCTTTTTTTATCTTCTGGAACTTGAAGCTCCAACAGAATATTTCTGATTCTCCTTTGGATTCGAATCAGAGGCTTTGGGCCCCTTCCCCTTGTGGTTCCCTTTATCTTGCTCATTTGTTGATTCCGACATCAGAAGAGCTTGGTTCCTAGAAGTTTGGAGGACTCCCATTTGGACCAACTTATCCTGCTCCTGTATTAAAGACTTGGCAAAGGCATCTTCCAATTAGGGATGGAAGCTCTTCCGGAATGGAAGGTAGAGACGAAGAAAGAGTACTGAGAACCAATTTTGCTGAGCACAAAGAGCACAAGTTGCTCATCCTTCCTCTATATTCTGTATTGCTTACATTGCAATGCTAGAGATTAAAATTTTGTGAAAAACTGTTGGATAGTCTCGAAACTGTTGGGTTGCAATGTTATTAGCCCGTTCTTCAAGATGTGCCCCTAAAGCTCATCTTGTTTTCCAAACAAGAATTCGAGCTTCTCCCAAGATTCTTTAGGATTCTTTAATCCCTCAAGATGAAAGAGGAGATCCCTGGAGATGTGAGCACAAAGGAAAACAAAAGCGTCATCCAATTGGTTCAAGAACTTGTTTTTCTCAGTAGGATAATGAGGTTATGTCTCTCTACCCATAGTGATCCTATATAGGCCAATCTTGCGCAAGGAGGCCGGCATATCTTCCCTCCAATCAACATAGTTGAAGGGTGTAAGGATCTGGGGTAAGAAAGTAATAGAATCCATCAATTCTTCAATGTTGCATATCACCTGTAAGAAACACTGCAAAATCAAAAACAATTTGCAATCATGTCAAAAATCAAGCCTTCCATCTCGACATGTACACTTTCTCAAGGTCCATCATGCCCGCAGAGACTTCTCTAAACAAATCCAGAGTTAGCAATGCACACTTTGTGGGACTTATGTGGAAACCCAACTGCTTCTGGTGTACAATGGAGATCGGATAGACTTGCTACTTTCCTAAGTAGGCTCTGATACCATGTTAAATTCTTGTGGCATTGATCTTCAGGTAATGAGTGCAATTGAATTGTTGAATTATTATGCAGTGTAATGGAATGAATAATACACATTGGACAAGACAAATTTCACAAGAAATGGATAAGAATTGCTTAGTATAATTACAGTATAAACTTCATTAATCCCAATAGTATACAACAATGTTACATAAAGGAGAATTTGAATCATGTGGATATGATTCAAATCTACCAACTCAATCTGACTGCATGGCTAGCTAGAAGTGCCTAGATCACTATAGGAGCTCACTAGACTAACTCCAGATGTTTGATTCAGTCTCTCAACCAATTATAATTAGTTAAACTAGTCTAACTGATGTGGTAGGTGAGAAGTAGGTGAGAATAGGCGCATACCCACATGCAGCCATGCAAGACTAACACTAACTGAACTAGAGGATATCTAACTAAATGTAACTGGAGCATATCTTAGCTTAACTAGTTACCAACTACCAACAACTGAAGGAGGTTGGTGTCAACACTCCCAGTGGCTCCTAAATTGTAGGGGTCTCAAAGGTACTTAAACTGATGCATGAAGGTGTAGTCAGTAGTAGTTAACCTCTATATGTGTTCCCCACACTCTAATTACTAGTATTAATGCCACCAATAGCCCAAGTGGACCCAGTGGTGCTAGTGGGCCCAATATCAATCAATGACTCCTAAGTTAGACAAATATAATCTAATAGATAAGTATGGACAAGGGAGGATTATAAATCCTAACATAACACTTGAAGAATTGCATACATAACACATATATTCTCATCATTATAGTTAACAAATACTTATTGGTAGTTTAATAATGAAATATATAGATAACTAATAATCATTTAAGAATAGTCTATAATTTAAGGCTAATAATCCAATTAAGTATCCATAGGTTATACATAAAAAGTTGAGAAAATAATTGGAAATGAGAATAAATGATCAACCATGGAATAGTCTACATATTAAGAGTCATTCTCATAAAATACTCTAATAACAACAAGAAAAGAAAGTTTTTTTGGCTATACTAACTCTTAATGGTCTTCTGGTTTAGAGGCTATGACTTGTGGTCTTTCCACACTCTGCACCGGGTCCTGCGGTGGTCGCCTGCTCTCGGTCAACTCTCACATGCTCCGACATCATATTGTCTACAACATGGCACAGGTACTCTCCTTTTTCTGACACCATGTTGTTATATGATTGCTGGTTTTTGGGTTTTGTCATTCTGTCTCCGTTGTGGCCGCTTGGGTTCTCGGGCTGTGCTAGGTCTATGGAGTTCCCCCTCGTAGCTGAGGCTAGTACCAACCATTTAAAAAAAGTGGGAACTAGGGGGTTACTTGTGGGTTTCACTGGTTTATGGCCGGTTCGTGGTCTTTGGTTTACCACTATTTTATCTTCTCCTTCGTTGGGGTTCTTTTACCCTAACTCTGGTCAGGGTTCCAGTCGCTTTCCTTGTGGGTTTCTCTGGCTTGTGGTCGGTTTGTGGTCTTTGGTTTTCCACTGTTTTTTTATTCCCCCTTGTTGGGTTTTTTTGTGGTCTCGGTTAGGGTTTACCCTCGGACTTTTCTACTGTGGCACGTGATGCGAACCTTCTGACTCGCTCGCGGACTAGGGTTTGTCACTTCGTGGTTTTCCTCCTTCCTTGGGTTTACGGCCTTCAACTGTGTTGTTTTCTTTCTTGTTGACCTTGGGTTATATACCCATCCTTGTTCCAAGATGGCGACCACTAACCCCATCACCGCAAGCATCAAGACTGCTTCTTCATTTCCCTCTCGCTTTCAAGTCCGTCGTAAGTCCAAAATCCTTGCTGCGTTGGACCATAAACGACGTTACGTCATCAACCGGGACATTATGTTGGACAGAGTTTCGGAACTCTGTCATCGTGCTCTCATTGGGCGTTTGGAATATTGCTCTATGGATAAAGAGGAATGGGTTGCTTGGGCCACCCTCAACTGGAAACCTATCCTTACCTATGTACCCACCATTAGTCTTCTGGCCAATCGCTAGCTGGTTTTCGTTTTCCTCGATGACTCTGATGCCAATCGTATTCTTGATTCTCTCTGGACCATTAGCAATGGTTCCCTAGTACTCAGTCGATGGCATATGAAATTTGACACTGTTAAAGAACGGGTCACCAAGCGTCATCTTTGGGTTTTGATGCTAGCCTTACCTTTTCCCCTCTGGTCCAAAGACATTCTAACGGGTATTGCCAACACTATTGGCAAATTCGTCGCCCTGGATAAATATTTCCACACTACTTTTGATAAGCGCACTGCTAAAGTGCTGGTTGAACTGAATGTTTCCCAGGGGCTTCTTCCTGAAATTGAGATTGATTGCAATAGTGTGGTGATCACTCAAAAACTGGATTATTTGAGGATGTCGTTCCGCTGCAGTTACTGTCACGAAACTGGTCACCTGCGGAAGTCCTGCTCCTTTTTATTGTGTGGCAATCCACCCTCTATTGGCTTTGATGTTTCCGAGCCATTACTAGACTGCACACCTGCACCCTCTTCGCATACACTCACTCCTCAAGACTCCCTGCCACTGGATGTTGTCTCTCCTGGATTACCTGCTCCACCACCACTCTCGGCCCCTATGATTCCTCCTCTCCTACCTCTGTCGGTGATCTAACCAAAGGGGAGCTTATGTTCATTAAGGATGTCGAAACTTTGGCTTTAACCTCCTCTCGATCTATTAACGGTATGGTGGCAGATCCACGGTCTCCTTCACTTATGTCGAATCCTGATTTAACTTGCCCTCCCCACTTTACCCTGGAAAACTTCCCCCCCTCTTACCCATTCCTCGTCCTCCCCTGATATGGCTTAGACTGGCAGTCCCTCAACCACTCCCTCTTTTAATGACCCTTCTCTCCTCAAAGCTCTGGATATATTCACGAATAAATCTCCAATCTCTCCATCCATCTTGCCTCTGGACTCAATTAGATTCGAGAATGTGACCATCAGGAAGGCTAAAAAAGGAAGTAAAGTTTCCTCCCTAGCTCCCACAGGTCAGTATACACCACTCTCGGCTCGCATAAAAGCAGCTTCCAGGATAAACTCCTTTTCACAGGCACTTAGAGCGATGTCTCCTGTCTCATAGTCTAGCCCATGAAGATTGTCTCCATGAACATTCGTGGGTTTGGGGGACCTAACAAACAGAAAGCCCTCAAAGATTTGTTTACTACACTTAACCCTGACATTATCCTTCTACAAGAAATGATGTGTGATCATATTACTGCCCTCCGTCTGTTTTCTTACACGAAGTCGGGCTGGGAATTTTGTGCAATTGATGCACTTTGTCTTTCAGGGGGTATCCTATCTGCCTGGAACCCTAGACTGATTAGATGTAAAGCCTTTCATTCCTTTGTAGGTATTCTCCTTAATGCTTGTTTTAAAGGCCATGACTCTATCTTCTCTATTGTCAACTGCTATGGACCCTATGCAAACAAGATTGCCTATTGGGACTTTGCTATTGTACGCGGTATCTTCAACTTTCCTAACCTCATCCTAGCCGATGATCTTAACTTTACCATCTCTGATCTTGAGATCTAGGGTGATCATGCACGTATGGATCATCACTCTCTTCACTTTGCTCAGCTTCTGGACTCTGTACATATGGTAGATCTTGCGCCAGCCAAGATTGGACCTACCTGGACAAATGGCAGAGTTGGACCTGAGGGTGTCAGCAAAAGACTTGACAGATTCCTTTCCACTCTAAATCTACTCCCTACCTTAGGCTACTATCACTCTTGGATCCAGCCCTTTGAAATCTCTGATCATTACCCTGTTTGTCTCGAGTGGAACTTCAGACTGAACTATCATCTGTACCCTTTTAAGTTCAATCGTGCCTGGCTCCTTGAAGATGATTTTTGTGACCTTGTCTCCTCTTCTTGGTTGGCACCTACTACCTCTACTGGCCCCATGTTTGACTTCTTCTTTAAGCTTCAGAGACTCAAAAATGATGTAAATACTTGGGAAAAACTGAAGAATACTTTGAGATCGAAGGAGATCACTGAGGTTGATCATGCTATTCTCACCCTCCTTGCTTCCCACCACTCTGGTATTCTCTCTGAGGAGGCTTCATCCACCCTCACTCTCTTGAAAACTAGGAAGGATTCTTTGCTTTCACATCATATCCTCACTTGGAAGCTCAAAAGTAGAGTAGACTGGATTCAGGAGGGTGATGCCAACACCAAATTTTTTCACTCCTTTGCTTCAGCTAGGAGGAATCACAAAGCTATTTGGTATCTGCAGAATCAGTATGGGGAAACTATTGAGGATGATTCAAAGTTGAAGTCTTTAGGGGTTCAACACTTCTTTGAATTCTTCTCTGATGATGATAAAACCAATATTGAGGCTCAACTCAAAATCATCAGACTTTTCCCATCCTTTGTTCAGGAGGAATATCTGGACCCCTTCCCGTCTACTTTCACACTTAAAGAAGTTGAAGATGTTCTCAAGGGTTTTAAAAAAGATAAAGCCCTAGGCCTGATGGGTGGCCGGTGGAGTTCTACCTCCATTTTTTTGATCTGCTGGGGCAGGATATACTAAAGTTCGTTGAACACTCTAGGCAAGAAGGTAGGGTCATTGGTGCTCTCAATGCCACCTTTATTACACTCATACCTAAGTGTGATAAACCTTCTACCCTTGCGTATTTTAGGCCCATATCCTTATGTAATTTGTTATATAATACTATCTCTAAATTGGAAGCTATCAGACTTAAGGTTGTACTAGATAAGGCCATATCCAAGCATCAGTTTGGCTTCCTCCATGACAGGCAGATCATTGAACTGGTTGGTATTGTTTAAGAAGCTCTCCATACTATCAAAACTAGGAATCAGAATGCTATGGTTCTGAAACTCAATTTGGTAATGGTATTTAACAGAGTTAACTAGTCTTTCTTGAGGCCAGTCCTCCTTCAGATTGGTATCCCGTGCAGCTTTGTCAATTGGATCTTGGGCTGTGTTGAGTCAACAAACTTTGCTATACTGATCAATGGGACCCCATCCAATTTATTTCCTGTGTCTAGAGGCATTAGGCAGGGATGCCCTCTGTCTCCTCTCTTATTCACATTGATCATTGAAGGATTAAGTCTTTTGATTATTCAGGCACATAGTAGCGGAGCTATTTCTGGCATCAAAATTGCTCCAGGTCTTTATCTTACTCATCTGCTCTTTGTAGATGATGTTGTCCTTTTTGGTGCTGGTACTTTGATTGAGTGGCAGCACTATAAGATTATACTTTACACATTTTGTTGTGCTACCGGAATGGAGATCAATGCTGATAAATCTTCTTTTCTTTACAATAATATTGAGGATCCGGTTAGACAACAAATTTTTCATCTCATGCCTTACAAGATCTAACCTATAGCTGTTGGTTTCAAGTACCTGAGGTACTACCTCAAGCCACTGGGGTATGGTATAAAGGATTGGAGATGGTTTCTACTGACGTTCGAAAAACAATTGAACAATTGGACCTACAAACTACTCTCTTTGGGTGGCAGATTGATACTAGTTAAATCAGTCTTGATGAGTCTTGCTGTGTACTGGCTCACACTTGCTTGTATGCCCAGCACTATTCTGACTTACATCAGGAGATACATCTTCAATTTTTTATGGGGCTACTCACAAGGTAAAAAAAAGTATCATTTGATTGATTGGTATACCATCTCCAGGCCCTTTTCTCTTGGGGGATGGAACATCAAGAATCTAGAGTGGTTCAGTCTGGCCCTTTGGAACAAGAGCTTCTAGCTTGTTCTTAATGGTGCTGGGTTGTGGTCACAAATAATCAAGCACAAATATCTTAAGAACTTACCTGTCGACATCTGGCTTAGACAGAGGACCTTCAAAGTCCAGGGAACTTTGCATATGTGGAATGGCTTCATCCGTGCTATGACTTGGATCACTAGACAGCTCGGGTGGGAAATGGGCAATGGCAAAAATATAAAAGTTGGTATTGATCCCATTGTTGGGGTTTCTTCTGTACATGTTCTTCTAGCAGATCTTAGATCATATTTGGAAGATTATGGTTTCCTTACCATCTCTGATGCACTCAACAGAGGCATAGCCAGATCGTCGACTGATTATTGGATCTCGGCTGACGAGCTTGAGTTGGGTGGTCCTTGGAAGGAGGCCTGGAACAACTATATAAAAGCTTTGCAGCATGGTGGGATTCGGATCAGCAATCAACCTGATAAACTAGTATGGATGTATAATAAATCTTCAGGTATGGTTAAATCCAATCTCATGTATGATCTTATTGCCAATACCCTTGTACCTAACAGACCAGACGATCTCCTGATCAAGATTTGGTAATACCAGCTGCCACTTAAGATCATCTGTTTCTTTTGGCTCAGTCTGATGAATAAGATCAATATTTATGACAACTTGATTAAAAAGGGTGGATTGGCCCATGCTAGTGCTGTCTCTGCAAATCAGCATTTGAGTCTATTAACCACCTATTTCATGGCTGCAGCTTTAACAGGAAAGTTACTGCTCTCATCAGATCTTCTCTTGACATACCAAACTTTTAGAGAGAATCAAATTTTTGTCATAATGCTTCCTCTTAGATCAACTCAGGAAATGCTCTGAAGTATCTTCCTCTTTTTCTTACTTGGCACATCTGGTTATCCAGGAATAAATGTATCTTTGAGGACTTACAACCTAATATATACTCTATTGTCCTTTCTATAAAGAACCAGTTACTGCTCTATCCGATCAAAGTACAGAACAGACTCAATAGGAGATCTATAGGACCAACTCCTATACTATATTTTCCAGCATGCTTCTTTGATGGGTCAGCTAATAATATGGGGGACGTTGGTGTCCAACTACTGCTAAGTAAAGATCACTATTATTGCTTTAAGCTGGGAGTAGGCCCGAGCACAAACACTACATCAGAGTTGTTGGCCTTGTGGACAATCCTCCACTGTGCAAAATACATGGGCCTTCCTTCTTTACTTATTCATGGGGACTCTGTTGTCATCATTAACTGGTTTAATCATAGATCCGCACTCACTCTACTTTCTCTTGATGGGTGGTGTCACTATATTAGAGAGCCAGAAACTGACTTCATCCATCTCTATGTCACTCATATATATAGAAAGCACAATATCATGGCGGACAACTTATCCAAAGAAGCATTAACACTGGCTCATGGCCAGCTTCAGTTTGTTGAATTCACCAATGGTGAATGTATTGATCAGGGCACTATACTTCTTTTCTAGCCCTCAGCACTTGTCCTTTCGGTGTTGCTATTATTTTGACATCCTTTGGATGAAGATTATGATGAATCACATATTACTCTGCACTATACTTGTTATGCTTCTTTGCATTAGCTATCCAGTTATTTTATGAACTCTCTATGTAATGTAGGGTATGTAACGGATGTAGTTGATTTACTCCTAGCTTATACTTCACTTTGAAGTCTATTTGTTCCTTGATCTTAAGCTGTAGACAGTAGTTTGGAAAGATCTCTCCTTCATAAGCCTGCTGAAGCGGATATTGCAGCTACTATTGCTGATGTACCCATGAGCACAACACTTGTTGTTGATGTAAAGCATTCCCTTTGATTTCAATGAAATAGCAAGGAACTGATATTTTCCCCTGGAAAAAACAACAAGAAAAGAAAAATAGTTCAATACACGTTATGGTTATAGAATATCCACTTATCCTTCAACAACCTAACTATCACTGTCTAATCTTCATCAATTTTCAAGAACTAGTTCTTACATAAAACTGCACAAATGAAGCCTCCCTTTGTTTTATTTCACAATACATCTAAAATTTGGTACAAGTGGTTGCTCTTCTTCTCTTGGACTCCCAACCTTCTAAATTCTCAATATAGAAATTATATGTTATAATTAAGTCTTGCCTTCAACTTTATCTGTAAATATTAGATACAAACTTCATATGTGGTCCTTAATCCAATAGATCATTGAAATTTCAATTATTCAAAAGTCACTTGGTACATAATCAATTCATTTGATATTGGCTCTAGTCCCTTTTGGAAAGTATTATTGAAATAATTAATTAATGTTATATTTTTTGGGGGACTAAGATGTATTCATTTAGTCTTGCATTCATGACTTTGGGAGCAATTTTTATGGCCAAAATTTCTAACTTGATATGATATTTCCATACACATCTCTCTTTGCCCCTTAATGTGTTTACCTATCCTGTATGCTTTACGTCCACTTGCCCCCCATTATTAGTATCGCTAACGCTTTATACCTACAACCGCACTGAACGATACAGAACACAGTTACTACTCGCCTAACCATTTGTTGCACCTACCTCACTCACACACTCGTTATGGGTTATGTCTATATGTAATTGAATTGACTGAATTGCTAGTGCAGTAAGTCATTTTCTGCACACAGAAACCCATTCACTGAAGAGTTGCTAAGCCACTCACAACACGAATCAACTAAAAGAAGTCGTGAACTGAAGTCGTTGTTAACTGCATGAATGCATTCATAGAGGATCACCTATCCATCCCTATGTAATTAACTACTTTTTCTACATCTTCTGTGCATTGTTGTGTTTCCCTATGTGTATCTAACCAGTGTTCCACAGGGTCACGCCTCCCAGGGTCGAGGGCTTGCCCCCTACGCTTCCCACGCCTCGGGGGCTCGAGGGCTCCATGGGAAACATTTCCCAGTGCCCCCCTTTCTGCGAAACTTGGGGAAACGCACGTCTGGGAGTTTCCCGGATTGGGGTGCTCCCACACGCCCCCTCTTGAAAATGGGGGGCTTCGAGAGGCCCCGACTACCCTCGATTTTTTAATTCTTTTTACTTAAAAAGGAAATGGTTCATCTTAAATTTTAGGCTTTTACACTAAATGGTCATTTTAAAACAAAATAGAAACAAACATCGATATGATATGCTTGGTTATAACGATTACATTAAATTACACTAAACTCTTCGGGAACATAAGCATGCTAGTATGCAAATGGTGATGGGATGAAGAATGATATGTTTATCTGTTGGGGTTCATATTTTTATTATTTTTCTTTTTTCTTATAATTTTACAGACCGACCCCCCTATGTTAGGGACCCCGACGCCTCCTCGCCCCCCCTTCCCCCAAAATTTTGGGGTGTCTCTACACGTCCCCAATGTGCGTTTCCCCCACGTCCCAGAAACTTGGTGGAACACTGTATCTAAATCTCCTAAATTAGGAAAGTGACATCTTTGAATCAGCCTCTCAGCTACCTAGAAGAGTTGGAGATGTTTGTTCTAGGATCCCTCAAGGTTGTTTTCCACTTTGTTGCATGCAAACTTCTAGTTAGCCAGTGCTACTATTGAGCAGTCTATTTATTTCTTACTCGTCTTTAGAAAATCATCAAAGGAATCCTTCTCTTCATTTAAGCACCTTTTTATTTTCTCAAATCCTATATGTATACTTTCCTACTGATTTCTAAGCTTTCATCTTTTCAGAAAACTTATCAAGCTCACATCCACATTCATGCAATTTTAAGAGCTTTTGATACATAGTTCTTTGCACTACATTCAATACATCTTGTACTTCCAAAATGCAAGCTTTAGATTCTGTCAAGCTAGCTATCTTAGCCTAATAGTACTTTACTTGATGATCTAACATTTTTATTGTCATCTTGGCTTCGTGTAACTCCATCATACCAATCATGTTAGTTGGTGTAGCTTGAAAGGATATTGTAGCTAAAAGGTTTGCATAAGTGTCTTGAATAACTGAAATTTTAGTGGTTACAACAACTTCTTGACCTTGGGAGACTATTTGTTTCTTATGTGTTTGTTAGGACCAAGTTATGAAAATAACATAAAAATAGAAAAAAACAATAGCCCAACTCCTTGAGAATGAAATAAAGAAATGAATAAGAAACCTCTTCAAGGGGGGAACCTCTATATACAATGTATCAAATGCACAAGACATGATGAGATGGTCCTAAAACTAGGTCTCCTTGGTATATACATAGGAGACAAATGGTACATATTGCAATTAAGGTCAAAATTGATCAATAAAGAAAATACTAATATAATAATAGAAATGTAATGTCACAATATATAAGGCTTAACATGTCCATCCCTTCAAACAAGTGTTGTCCTCGACACTTGATTAATTATGGATGTTTCTGCATAACGAATTCATGTTCCCATGTTTCCTATTTTATTGTCAATTTCTTCCACTTGATGATGTACTCAATAATTGCTCAATTTTGTAGTTGATTGATCCTTGTATTGAGGATTGTGTCAAGTTCTAGTATCAATTGTCCTTGTTCATCAATCTCTAGTGAAATAGTATGGATTGAGATCTTATCACCAATTACTCTTTTTAGGAAAAAAACATGGAAGACTAAAAATACAAAGAAGGAGGAAACTCTAATTTGTAAGCCATATTTCCAATCCTTTGCAACACCTTATATGTAATAACCCAAAAATTCATAAAAATTTAAAAATTTTCATGTAACATAAAATGTTCATGTCATTGCCAATGAACCAATAACTGTTAGTGATTACTCAAATAGTAATAATTAACAATGAGCATTATATTTTATTAGTTTATCTTAAAGTGCTATGTTAGGGATGTTAAACATGGCAGTTTATGTTTTAGAAGGAAAGAAAGGAAACTCCATCTTAATCTGATGCTAAGTGTGTTATTACTTTCTTTTGTCAAGTAGGAAAGAATCTTAGATGAGATCAGGGCTTACTTAGCTTATAGCTAACACAGTGGAGTGATGTTTCTTTTAAAGGTTCTAAATAGGTAAGCAGTTTTGTTACCAGTAAAAATTTCCAGATCGAGAATAATACTCAACTAGCATAGGATAAAATGCTACTAAAAAAAAAGGTTTGTTTGCAGCTTGACCCCATAAAATGTATTGTTGGTATTTTTAATGTTATCAAACTGCATAAATGATTGTAATAACACTATTGTGAAAGAATGGGTTTAGTGCGGTTAAGTTTACCACCACAGTACTTGATCTATTAATCTTCCTTCTTGTAATTTCAGTTATAGACTTATATTTCATTTTGAGATGGTATATAATAAGGACAGTTCTATTTCTGTCATTAAAACATAGTGGTCTAAGAAGTCTATAAACAAGGAGATATGTCAAACATACTTGCAACCATAATTACATATTTGTCGTTAGTGATTGGAATATGTTACTGTTCATATCTGTTTGAGTTCCTTCTAAACTTTAAACATTTTAAGTTAGTGATTCTTCTAAATCATGTATTATTACTTAGTTTTCTTGTATATAAAACTTTGTTTTATATGAGCTTTCAATTACAATGAGTATATGGTAATTTCTAAATGTATTATTATACTAATCAGAGCTCCAAGATTCTTATGATTAGGTATTTCCATGTAACTGGTTTATCTTCCATTGATTGTATACTAGTATTGTTAATAGTAGGCATTAATTAAAATGAGGGACTCTTATATATGCTAAGGCTATAGTTGAACTATGCATAAAACCCTAGTGTAAAAGAACACCTAACACAAAGTCTTTGATTATTGAAACAAGAAATCGAACAAGGATAATGATACTTACGTAATGATTTTATAAGGTTTGACTTGTAAACCTAATGATTATGCATGATTTAAAACGAGACTCCCAAACTATAGCTCGATACCCATAATTTGCAAATGATTTTCGGAGGACACGTGGATGGTGGTTGATGATTAGGTTTTGTGTTGACTTTAGAGGCAAGATAAGGTTTGTCTTAACCCTAAAATTGCATTTGCTTGGTCTTCGCTATGGAGTGGTCGAGCTGTGAGCTCGTGGCCGCCAGGCTTGTCGCCAGTTCTACCATTGTTTGCACACAGGCTTTGTGAGCCATATCGAGCTCCTCTGCCTAATTGTTTTTCATGCTCTGGCGTAGAAGAGGCGAGCGTGAAGCTTATTGTTATCGTGAGGTGATTTTGACTATGTAAAGAGTAATGAGGCTTTGGGTTGTCTTCGCCTTTGTTTTACTGTAAGAGTTGGAACTCTGTGTTTGTAAAGAGTGTGATGGGGGTTGTTCACCGTGTGAGTTGAGTTCTTGTTGAATATTCGTTTCCTCCACGAGGGTTTGGTCTTTACCTCACCATGGCCTGAGACTTCACCTTTGAATACTGCACACTACATTTTCATGTTGGTAGGGGTCCATGGGCCAACTTGTGAAGCTCACGAGGGAGGCTAGGGTGAGACTGCAACATCCAGCAGCTGCGTCGTGCCCTTGGTAAGAATTACATTTGATTTTACTACTCTGCATAAATATAATTTTACTTTATTTATGGAATTATGTATTAACCTTCATCTTCTTTGATTTTGTTTGTGCGGGCTCTTTCACGGTGGCTCAAAATACGGTTAACTCTATCAACAGAGCTTTCGTGAAGGCATTAAAACCGGTAAGCCTCGGTTTCACCTGTGGTTTCTCCTGCACAAGTTGTAAGGTGGATTTTGATGGCATTGCCGTGTGTTGTGGTTGTTGGTTCGATCATGGTCATTAGTTGCTCTGTTTGTTCTTTTTAATTTCTATTTTTAAAATCCCTAGTGGTTGTTTGTAATGGATGAACGTGGGCTCTCTCAACCAAGACTTAAGGAAATAGTTTCGGTCCTTTTCAACCACTATGAACTTATAAGAGTAAAGTTTGGAACTGGCTTTAAGCCGTGACTCTTACTGTCAGACCATTGGGTCGTTAGATGCAGATTTGTTTAGTTTTTTTTTTTTTTTTGAAGGAAACTTCGATGGTTGTTCTTACAACACTTCTCGTTTTGGTAAAGGGATTTCGTAGCTGAACAGATGGTTGTTTCAATTTTGTGAAACTCTATTTAAGTATTGATACTTTTATGCAAGCTTTTAAGCTTTGACTGATAAATAAAGGCGGTGAGCCAAGAATAAGTTTGTTCAATTTTGTTTTTAAAATTAAAAGGATTTTCACAGCTTAAGGTTGAATTAGCAGTATCTCTGTTTGGTTTAAATTTATGTATATTTTGTTTATTTTAGTTAGTTATTATTGTTATTTATTTTTTGATGGTTATGGTAAGATTAACCAGTAAGAAATTTTGTTTCTTATTTAAAGGATTATGATTTGAAGACCTTTGGTAAGGAAATACTTTGATAGCAACAAAATTAATAATATTGCAATGAATTTTCGAAATAGGACTGAGATTGATATTATCAAATAAATGTATTTCTTTTCTGTAATTTTTTGGGATATACTGCTAGGTTTTTGGTATTATAAATTTTGAATTTATTCTGTTGTGAAAGAAAGGATCTTTTGTAAACCCTAATTATTTTTAATTATTTATAGAGCTAGTATTTTTGTTTAAGTAAACCTAGTTTAAATAATTTATTGTTCCTATATTATTTATTTAGGTTTACATACTAGGTTTATAATATGTAACTTTACTAGTTTTACTGTATAAAATATTATACATACTAGTGTGTATTATTTAAACTTGTTCTTCTATCTTTATTTAGTTTATTTAAATACTTTAAGTAGATAACACAAATACAGCTAAATTTTTATAAATAATTTTACACAAAATCCTGTAGATAGTATTCATTTGCATCTGCATTCATGTTTTATTGAATCTACTTATTTGAAATAAATAAACCTGTTGTACTAGAACACTGCCTTGCAAGAGGTGTGGAAAAATACGGTCTAGATAATTTTTCCAATCTATCAATTAACTCAGAAATTTCTCTACTAATTTACCCTAATATAGCTAATTACTAACTTTTACAGCATAAATAATTTTCCTATTTATTCCTAACAGCAATGAAACAACAATATACTATATTAATGAAAACTCTTATACTTTTCTAGATACAGTGAATAAATAAAATAACTGAACTAAGCAAAACTTGGAAGTATAGATGTGGTGACAACAACTTAAGGAGGTTGTTCCTCGCAACCAACTCCTGGAGAAGATCTGGACTGCAATTCTCAGGACCCTCAAGCTTGTTTCCTGGTCCTCCTGGTAGAGTACTGGGTGAGATATGTAGTCTAGAAATCCTCTACAAGTCCTCTGAGTATTCAGCAGTAACTGAGTTTTGCTTACAGCAGTATGAACTCAGCTTAGAATAGCTGCACTAGTTCAGATCTTCAGTACTTATCCCCTCAAACTTACTTCAACTAGTCCCCTCCATCAAATTCACAAGTGCACTTCATTCACTCAGAATGATCACAAATCCAGAATGAGCAGCCTCTGTTGTCTTCAATGGGAAGTTTTATTAGCATGCCTAGGTCTTTTGGATTAGTTTTTACTTAATGAGCCACCTGCTCCTGTTCCACTTTCTTGGGGAATCGTGACCACAAAAATAGGGAAGTTGCCACCTGCAATAGCTAGAAGTAGTTTGAGGATGCTGCCACATGTCAATCTGCTCTCAACCCAGCCTCCTCCACCAAGTGACCTGTAAACACTCATTTAACAGCTTCCCTAAGCTGTTGTCTCATCTTTCATTTATTTATTAATAAAATATTCTGCAATACATTAAATTATCCTTGACCCCACTTGGTCATTAATTACAAACTTTAACATAAAATATAACATAATGTTCCTCAAAAACATAAAATTGTTTTGCAAATTGGGGCATGTGACATTATAGGTACGATAGTACTTGGGTGCTAATTTATTGTCCTTCTTTTGTTGCTTGAGAGACATTTATTTGTATGGTTGTAGCCTAAAATATACTCAATCGGACCCTACTTTAAATTTCCTTTCACTATGATGTTGATTTGCTTATCATTTCAACTTATTTTGTGTTATAGCCAAGCTATTTTTCAATAGTTGAGGAACATCTTGTTGATTCTCTATGTGATCCTCCATTGCTTGAATCGTAGATTTCTCTTTTAAGGATGATATGATAGAAGGAGGATGATAGCATAAAGTGTCGTAAATGGTGACATTTTTTATGATGGAAATATGTGTTGAACCACCATTCTACTAATGCCAACCAATTGGCCCACTGTGTTTGTTTAGTTGAAGCAAAGCAGTGAAGATACCCTTCTAGGCATTTATTCACAATCTCAATTTTCCCATCACATTAGGACAGTAAAAGGAGTTGTGAGCCAATTGAGTGCCCAAACAAGAAAATATATCCTTCCAAAAATTGCAAGTGAAAATTGGATCTTTATCACTTACAATAATATTGGGAACTCAGTGTACCTTCTGAATTGTTTCCATGAAAGTTGAAATTATTGTACTTACTTTAAAATGATGAAAAAGAGAGTAGAAAATGGGAATAGTTTGTTTGATCCATTACTACCATGGTGGCATTCTTTCCTTTTGACTTAAATAGACCTGTGATAACATCCATTGAGACCTCTTCTCAATGTTAACTTGGTATGGACAATAGTTGTATAACACCTGGTATCTTGACTATCTCTCCTTTATTCTATCGACATACCAAACATTCTGCCACAAAATTTTGGACATAAGTTCTAGGAACCTCCCATAAATTTTCTTGCTTAATAATGTAATAAGTTTTCAAGAACCCTAAATGTCCTATAGAAGGAGTGTACAATTCCAAAAGGACCTTCTGTTTAAGTTGAGAATTCTTACATAAATATGGGTGACCATGTTTCCAAAACGACCTTCCTTTATCTAATGAACTATGCACCTCTTGTATTTTTTGAATTGTCTTGCATGCTTTCTGATCTTGTTTCTATTATGTCTTTTCTTCTTCCACCCAACTAGAATTCATAAAGGAAATAGAACAAAGTACACCCTTTGTGTCATCTTCTTTTCTTGAAAGTGCATTTACCACCACATTTTGTTTTATTATTTGTAGATAATTTCAAATTTATAACCCGACATCTTTGTAACCCATTTTTGTTGCTCTTTTGAAGATAGCTATTGTTCTAAGAAGTACTTAAGACTATCATGATCTGCTCTTACCTTGAAGTGTCTTCATATTAATTAAGGGTTCCATTTCTTAATTGCATGCAGTATGGCCAACATTTTTTTTCATAAATTGGTTCAAGTAATTTATCTCATTTAAGTTAGAAACTCTAAAAGGAAAGGGGCCTTCTTTCTTGCATTGAAACTGCACCAATGTTATGTCGTGAGGCATTACATTCCACAATAAATATTTTTCTAAAGTCAAGTGTGGCTAATACAAGAGTTGTACATGTAGCCACTTTAAGTTTTTCAAAAGATTTGGCTACTCCTTGAGTCCAACAACATGCACCATTTTTCAATAACCCTATTAAAGGTGTTGTTATCTTATCATAAATATTGAGGATTAACTTGCAATAGTAGCCCATAAGAATCCTCTAATATTGTTCAAGGTTTTAGAATTGGGCATTCCATGATAGCTTTAATATTGTTAAGGTCCACTTTGATGCTTTCATGAAATATAATATGACCCAAATATTGTACTTCTTGAACCCCAAAGGTACACTTAGAAGGCTTTATTCAAAGATGAAGGCAATATCCATGTCTCCAATTTTCTTCCTGTAGAGCTCTCAACTAGGTTCATGTGTTGCTCATATGCACCAAGCATGCAAGCGAGTTAAATTGGGGGCCAACAGGAATCCCCTTCGGGGGTGCTAGGGAAAGCCCCTACTCTCCAGGGGTTTGATGGTGAAGTTCCCGAGGAGAAAATTTCTAAACCCTTATAGTGTATTTCAATTCCTTCTGGAACCCTCATGTGTATTGTATAAAATGGGAGGTGACCCCCCAACATTGTAACACAAGAGAGAGAGAATAAAACATTGTAAGTTGTTTTCCTAGTAATAATAAAATATTGAATCTATCGTTGCCATGTGATTTTACCTGTGTACAACAAGGTTTCCATGTAAAACTTGTGTTCTATTGTTAATGTTCTTTGTTTTTTCTAATATTTGATATCGGTTTCTGAAAAAATTGCATGCATTGTTTTTTCTGCAAATGGGAGTTGCAATGTTGACAAGAGGTTTAAACAAGTTCAATACTAAAATATTGATGACAAGCATTTCTCCCTATGGAAGTTAAAGGTGGAGTATTTATTGGTTCAGAATGACCAATCCCTAGCCTTGAAAGGGGTTGTGAAAAAACTGAGCAGTTGGATAAAGTTGAACAAAATGTGGTTTCTATATACAATTCATCTTTACCTAGTAGACTCTGACTTGTTAAATGTTACTAAATACAAGAGCCCAGAATCCCTTTGGGTTCAAACTTGGGAATTTGTATGAGACTAAATTGACAACAAATAAGGTTTTTTGAAAAAATATTTTTTTCATCTAAGGATGAAGGAGGGTTCAACTATTGAAGATCATTTGAATGAGTTTAATTCCCTAGTCAACAAAATGCTCTCAATTGGTGTAAAGGTGGAGGATGAGGACATAGTGATCTTTTTACTATGTTCTCGCTTAGATACCTAGGATCATATGGTGGTGACCATCACCAACTCAACATCAGGAACTTTGAAATTTGATGATGTGGTAGTTGCTTTACTGGGAAAAGAGTTGAGACAAAAATCATCTATGGATCCCTCTACCAGTGAAGCCCTATCAATGAGAGGGATATCTAGTGAAATGGGTCAACAAAGGATATCACAATCAAGATTCAAGTCTAGAGGATGCAAGAAAGAGAGGTGTTATAATTGTGGGAAACTAGGACACTCGAGGAAGGATTGTTGGTATCTGAAGAAGGAAAAGAAGGATGAAAATTCAGATCAACCATCAATTGAACCTAGTACAAGAGATCATAAGAGATGGAAACATGTGAGGGTTTTTGTCTCAGTAACAACAAATCTCTAATATATGGGATTTGGACTCAGGTGCATATTTTCACATGTCTCCACATAGAGATTGGTTTGTCAAATACCAGCTCTATAGTGGTGGAACAACCTACTTGGGTGATGACCATCCTTTACAAATTGTGAAAAGGGAGGACATTAAGATCAATTTGGGTGATGGTAGAGAAAGGAAGTTGTGTGATGTATGACATATACTAGATCTGTGAAATAACTTGCTCTCAATCAAGATGATGGATAAGTTGGGGTATTCTACTACCTTTGGTAACAATCAATGCAAAATTACCAAAGGAGCCATTGTGGTAGCAACAACAGAATCTTATGGAACCTTGTATCATTTATGTAGTGATATAGTGACAAATAAAGCAGCAACAACGGACTCAGGGAATGTTCTAGATGTAGTGATGTTATGGCATCAACAACTTGGACATATGAGTGAAAAAAATTTGAAAATTTGGCATGATTGGGGCCTACTTTATGGGATTAAGTCTTGTGATTTACCCTTGTGAGAGCACTTTATTTTTCGTAAACAAAAGATATTTTGGTTTACTGCAAGCTTTGATAAAAGTTATGATCTTTTGCAACTTATCCATTTTGATATATTTGGACCTATCCCCACTTTGTCCATAAATGGTGCTAGATATTTTCTTGCTTTTATAGATGATTATTCTAGAAGAGTGTGGGTGTATTTTTTTAAAATAAATCAAATGCCTTCGAGAAATTTAAAGATTTCAAGGAACAAAGTAGAAAAAAGTTTGGGCAAGTCTATTTTATGTCTCGGATCTGATAATGGAGGAGAATATTTCTCCAAGGAATTTGATAAATTTGTAAAGCACCAGAATCCTACAACTTATCCATTTCGATATATTTGGACCTATCCCCACTTTGTCCATAAATGGTGCTAGATATTTTCTTACTTTTATATATGATTATTCTAGAAGAGTGTGGGTGTATTTTTTTTTAAATAAATCAAATGCCTTCGAGAAATTTAAAGATTTCAAGGAACAAAGTAGAAAAAAGTTTGGGCAAGTCTATTTTATGTCTCGAATCTGATAATGGAGGAGAATATTTCTCCAAGGAATTTGATAAATTTTGTAAGCACCAGAATCCTGCTTCATATACACCATAACAAAATGGTATTGTTGAGCAGATGAATCGCACAACCATAGAATGTGCAAGAAGCATGCTCAGTGCATATGGGTTGGATAATGGAATATGGGCAAAGGATATTAATACAATTGTGTATTTAATTAATAGATCACCCACAACTATGTTGGATGGAAGGATTCTAGAGGAGGTTTGGTGTGGTAAGCCAATTGATTATTCTCATTTGTGTATCTTTTGTTGTGATGCATTTTCCCATGTACCTTAAGAAAAGAGGTCCAAGCTTGACCCAAATTTAAGGAAATGTGTTTTTCTTGGTTTTGATAATATAGTAAAGGGGTATAAATTGTGGGATCCTACTAACCACAAGGTAATGTTTGCGAATATGTTATTTTTAATGAGAACGAGGTACAACAAACACTTGATATTTTATCAGTTGACTCAAAGTAGAAATGAGTGAAGATGAAAATGAAGCTTATATTAGCATGAAGAACAACAATTTTAGTAGCCACAAATCAAAATATCTACAAATCTTAAGGGACATCCAGAATTGTATTATCTCAATTTTCAATCTTCGTTTGCTTTACTAACTGATGATGGTGAACCTAAGTCATTTCAAGAAGCTAGAGAGTCTCATAACGTAGAAAAAAATGAGGAAATCCATGGATGAAGAAATGAATGTATTAAATTTGTTTCCATAAGATATAGAAGCACATGAATTATATGTATATATAAGTATCGAAAGCTAAACTGATACATGAATAACCACATGTCAGTATTAGTAATATATCATAGCATAGGCACTAATGCAGGTTCTAATCCCATTGTCTACCCAATACGCCTTTCCCAAAAAGCAATAGCTTTATTGATCGATGAACATGACCATGTGAATAAGAAAAAACATTAGACTGGCTACGATACAAGGCAAATCATAAGTAATGATTAGTGATATGCAACTTATTTACACCCTTATATAGATTACCTTAGCCATATAACCCTATGTAAGCTATCATAGTTAATTATAACTCTTTATACTTGTGTGGTTCCCTTATAAGTCAAATCATTGCTTACGTATAAGTGTTCCATATAAACCGATTGATTACAGGGAGTCAACTAACACTAGTTCATACATTAGAATAGTGTATGTTCAACTTTTATCATTTTAATGGTATTAAGCATGTTCAAGCCCATATGTGTACAATATATGAAACCCATTGATTCCAGCTAATGTATGGTGTTTGATTTGATATTAGGTTACTACTAGCATATTACAGGTACTATTTTTCCATAATAGTTACGCAATCTAAGATTAATCATGACTTCTATAAGGTTAGTACAAGTATATCGAACACAGTATGTCCAGTTGTCAATATGAGTACTGGTATAAGTTAAAAATATTATAGAAACAATGGAAGTGACTCACCTTATATGTATTCATGTTACAAGCATTCAGCAAGTCATAATTAACCCATACAGTTTGGTTAGAATAGTGATATGTATATGTACATTTTATTTTGATGTTTATACTAGAGGTCGAAGGGCATGACAGGTGGATGATAGATACTATCCACTTAGGTGTTATGGTATTCTTAACTTTCCCAACATTGGAAGCACAACACTTTTAGTTTTAATACATGCATATGTGCTCAAAACTAGTAAAGAGTCTGGTTGCATACATTATCTAAATTGGATTATATTTATGCATTAAATGGGATGTTTATATATAGATAATATAGATTCCCATTATAGTTAATGAGTTATATACACAAGTTCTCTAATGTGCGAGTTGTTGGACTTCAGGAAACGAGTAAGAAGTCATTTACGCAAAAAAATAAGAGTGAAAACAATGAAAAAATTATAGGCTATGAGTGTTTTCGTCAAGAACTTATCACCAAGAATAATGATTATTTATCGTCTCTTGGTCTAAGAAATGAGTAATATGTTAATCCACTTTAGTATATAACTTGTTTAATAATTGTTTATGTTTAATAAGCACCAATATGATTTTTTTTTGTGTTTTATAGGTAAGAAAAGGATTGCATTTCAGAAAAAGTTGCAAAAAAATCAAAGGAAACTAAAGATACTTTTATGCCGCCATGCAGAAGCCAACACATTAATTGTGATTCTACAAATAGAGTTAATGAAAACAATACTTGTGCTGATGTGCAAACTGATATAGCACATGTTGATGTGCAGGCTGATATAGAATATGTTGATTAGCAGCCTGATATAGTACATGGTATACAAGATATTCTTGATAATAATCATGGAAAAGGAAATCCAAGTCTACAGTTGCTTTATTCTAAATTAAAAGTATAGGTTCTAAGGCGCATCTATGATGACCAGTGAGCTACCTCGTGCCACACCTGATGTGGTAAAGGAGCAATCAAGTTTGGTTACACCTTGTCCAAGGACTTTGCCTCAAAATACGTCTGCTACATCTACAAATTTTGATGCAACATGATCACACAATATCAGTGGTTGTTTAGAAGAACTATTCGCCGATGTTAAAAGAAGAAAATTCAGTCAAGAGTGGTTTATGTCTACAAAAATAAAATTAGAAGGCAAGAATCCTTTTTTGGTTGGGGTGTCAAAAGATGGTGAGCTCATTGGGAAAAATGTTGTAAGGTAGACAAATGATTTGAGTACAATATGTAGGGCACATTTAGATGTTTTCAAATCAAATTTTGCAGACCAAATTCTATAAGGTATGGATCTTGTTATACAAAAAATGGACAATGCATTTGAGACTATTGGTGGTAAGATTTCAAAAAAAATTACCTCAACAGAATGAGAATTTTTATGAACTATTTTAGACATCCATGCAGAAAAACCAACATTGATGGAAATGATAAGAGTAACTCAATTTTATCTCCCAAATAGTGGGAGGATTTGATGGAAATTGTGTGCTCCGAGGAGTATTTGTTAAAGAGTACCAAAGGAAATAAAGCAAGAAATAGTGTGTGAGAGTTTCATATATTTTTGGTTGAGGCAGCCTGCAAGCCAAAAAAGAGAAAGTTGTAGTAAGTGTTTGGATTTTTGGTCGAGTTTAAGTTGTCTTATTTATGTTCAAATTTGACATTGACTTTTAAGTGGTAAACGATAATAAAGATTTGGGTGCAGAATGTATTATGAAATATATGGTAGCATTAGAATCTAGTAGAGACGGTAAGCTCAAGGTGAAATATTCATCATCATTATATAGATTTGTTGTTATATGTTGAAGTTAAAAAAATACCGATAAGAACCACCGAAAATGTCGACAACTCGAATGATGAATGGTACCAACATGCAATGAATTGCATATATGGGTTGACAAATGTAGTTTCGAAGTTGGATTCCTCCATCAAACCTATTGTTTCTACATGGATTGAGCATGAAGTAATTAGTAGTGATTCAGATGAGGTAATTAGAGGCCTAAAGTATATATGCTTATAGTATTGTTCCTTAAAAATATGCACTTTTAGTTGTTTTTCTAAACTTGATTTTTGGAATCCTGAAATTGTTGTGAAGAATGGATTTAACAATGGATTGAATGGTCCACTTCATAATCATTTTCCGAGTGGGTCATCGTATGTATGTAAACCTTCATATTGCTTCTCATTGGAAATAGTTTCTAGGACTAAAAAAAGTCTATTACTTGTTATGTTACAATTAAGGAATTATCCATACCTGTAATGTTTATATTTAGTTCAATTTAGAGTTGGGTATGAGTATGAGTATTAGTATAAATATTCTATGAGTATCAACAGACTGCCCAAAACGTCACCTTGAACAAATGGTTGGTTGTGAATAGAATGTAATTGTTGCAAGGAGCAATGAATAATTCCCTGGAACTTCATTGCCACCTCTATCATTGCTTTTACTCTATCCCCATCATTCTCACCTTCATATACATCCTCGTCAAATCCCTCATTCATCCCTAGCATTGACACTTGGATGCTATTCCTTGATGGTCCTAAGAATAATTTTCTAATTGGTGCTATAACCATTGTGCTCATTCCCAAAGATGAATAACCTATATATTTATACTTATAAACTATATTTCTCTTATACAAATAACATTGGAAAAATATAAAGCCCTCACTTTTGTATTAACTACTATATATTTTAGGGCAATTTTTGTCTAGATTTTTGGGATTCACAGCTTATAGTTAATCAAGTCCATGGGAAATATGACATTCATTACCCATCCCTCATAGAGTACCATAAGATTGTGAAATGCTTGTTTTTTTTTGTTTACTTATTATGATGTTTCCATATGAAGCAAGTGAAAAGTTTCCAAGCTAATTAATATTTTATGTAAAACACCTTCATAACAGTGCACCAAGAGTACTCAATCTACAACATTAATTGCATTACAACTAAGCAAGTAATAATTATTGATGTCTTATATGATGTATGATCTTTGAAATATTAATGTATGTATGGTGTCTTTAATGGATGTTTAATAGAATGAATGAATGTATTGTTTGGTATCTTTTTGTATCCTCCTCTTGTGTGAAGACAACGAATTAATGTATGTACCTAGGATCTTGTTGCTGCTAGATAATAAATTAATGTCTTGGTTGAGAGAATGGATTCGTGGCCTGGTTTGGAGTCCTTCCTCCTACCTTTTTAAGATAAGAAATGAATAGCTATTCCAAGGTCATGTCCTGTCGTCCACCTGTTTAAAGAAAGGAAATATAGCTATCTCATATAGATACTCAATAAAGGAAGGTTTAAGGACAACTTTCTAATCTTTTAGTTTTTGCATTTTTAAATCATATTCCCTTAAATGTTGTTTAGGAATATTGTTATAAAAAAAATTGCATGTGATTGTTTAGCAATATTGTTATGAAAAGAAATTGCATGTGGTTTCACATACAGAACGACACTAAAGCAGGAAAATGTCATGTCATCAATTTTGTTGAAGCACAAAATGATGACATTGAAAATAGTGATGTGGATCTACAAGCTATGGATGTTGGTGATGCAAAACTCGATGCCACCCAGTCAGTGTTGGGGTTTCATAATGCATACAACAATGTGAATGTTCCTAAATTGATTAGTTACACATTCAATAATTTTATTTCAATAAATATGCAAATTACACTGAGATTTCTGCTATAAAAAAATTCATACCTCTATATAATCATGTGTACTTTTTTTTTGTTTTTGCGGGATTCTTATGATGATAAACTCCAAGAAGATGATAAAGTGAAAGTGTTGAATCGGTATGGTGGTGTTGAAGCTAGAATCGGACAGATTCATTCACTCTCTATCCTGCATGGAGTTAAATTGACTGGAAGCATTGCAAATGTAAATATTTTAAAGGTCACCAGTAACGTACCACTTCCATATTATGATAAAATTGATAAAGAAGAAAGCTTCACAAGGTGGCCATTAAAATATTTGAAAAAAACGACAAAGTTTCTAGTTGTCCCACTACTTTTATATTGCAGTTTCATTGCATGAATTTTCAATCAGAGATCTGGTATTTGAGTTGGATATTAGTTCATAAAACTTATTGAAGTTTCATTCTTGAATGTCCAATCAGAGATTTGGAATTTGAGTTGGATATTACTCCATGAATATTTACAGTGACAATGTATTTTGATTTTGATCTGGTATTTGATCAGTTGGATATTATTCTGTGAAACTTACAGTAACATTGTACTTTGATTTTGATCTAGCATTTGAATTGGATATTACACCATGAATATTACAAAAAAAATGTATTTGATTTTGATCTTGTTGTGTGTGTGTGTTTGTTCATCTTATACATTGCATTATAAGGTTTATGAATTATGTATATGTATTTTAGTTTGATGTTTATATGTTTATGAGTATTGTATGTTTTAATTTACTGTAATATATGTTAATTATGAATATTTAAATTATATTTATGTTATGTTTATGAATATTAATGTCTATTGATGATTTTTTTATTATTAATGTTTTAATATTTTGATTATGAATATTGTATATGTTTTTTAATTTGATGTTTATATGTTTATGAGTATTAGGTATGTTTTAATTTAATCTTATGTTCGGGAGACATCTAAATGTTCCATAATTTGACTCGTAGAGTGGCTTTTTGCTGCAATCCAATGTTTTTAATTTTATAAAATCTAAATTTAACTGTGTTTTAGTGGATATTTTGATGGTAGAAATGGATTCAACAGTGTGAAAAACCTCTAGGGCACCCAAAATTTCAAACTTTTACAACTGTAACCAGGATTTGGCATCGCCGAATGTTTAGACTACACATTATGTTTGTGAATATTGTATATTGTTGATTTCACTTTTTTAATTACATGGTAATTAGTAAATTATTCATATTATATATGAATGCGAAACTATAACCAATAACCCATATATCAATATATTATTGGTAATTAATGATTAAATAAACCACTAGCTGATGTCAATTAATAGCTAAAAGTATTATCAATTGACGGTAAATTAATGACTAAATGTACTATCAATTGATGGTAAATTAATGACTAAATATGCTACCAATTAACGGAAAATTAATAGCTAAATATGCTACCAATTAATGACTAAATATTTGATCAATTAACAATAATTAATGACTAAATATACTAGTGACTAATGGAAAATATACTGCTATTTGACAACAATTAATGGTTAAAATGACTAAAATCAATGACTACAATGAGTAAATAAATAACTATGAAACAACCAAATTTACTACAAATTAATGAATTTAGAGCAATCAATAAATGACTAAAATATTAAAGTCATTAATTTAGTGGTGAGTTATATGACGACAAATATGATACCACTAGTCGTCTGACCAAAATTAGCCGTTTATATGCTCAATTTAGTAGTATTTTTAGTTGTAAATTTCTCTTTTTCTACTAGTGAAATAAGAATAAAACTAAAAAAAAAATGTTGAAAATATTGATGGGTGTATAAAGTAAAGAAGAACATTGATGGGTTGTTGGAACGTTATAAAGCTCATTTGATATCAAAAGGCCATGTGTAAAAGTTAGGTATAGATTTTAATGAAATCTTCTCTCCAATTGTGAAGCATACTATTGTAATTGTTTTACTTGCACTTATAACATTACATGATTTGGAGTTGGAACAACCTCTATTATAGAGTGGATTAGGAAGCCTCTTAAAACTTGTTCTAATGCTTCTATATTTTGGCAGGGATTGGTTAAATCCTTATTAAATATGGGAGAATGGTTATCTTGGAAAATAAAAAATGGTTGTCAAATGGTTATAGGGGTTGATCCATTTGTGGGTTGTGAGAGAAACTATAAGCTTTCATCTCCCCTATTGGCTCGCATTAATGATTTAAATATTTTCACACTGGCTCGGGTTAGAAATCCTTAGGAAACTAAATTTAATCAGTCTTATTTGTATTGGGCCAGTGACTTAGGGTTGGCGGGGGTTTTTACAGATGAAAGGAACTCATTTATTCTCTCCTTAAAATGTTTGTGAATTATTCTCTCTAGGAGTGATAATATTCTTTTTTGGGATTGATAGGGAGCAAATGTCGTTATCATAGTGAATTATGCATATAAGGCTATCTCTGAAGATCACGTGGTGGGTCAACCTAATTGGTGGTTCAAGAAGTTATGGAAATAGTGCATTCCAGTTAAGATCAAATGCTTTATTTGGTTGTGCTTTCAAAATAAAATTTTAACTTGGGACAATCTCATCAAAAGGGGATTTAGTGGACTTGGTTTCTGCATATTGTGTAAAGAAGCGAATGAGACAATTACACATATTTTCTTGCATTGTTCCTTTATCCAACAGGTTTGGGATGAATTTTACACAACGATGAACTTTAAGTATGATTGGAAGGGTAGGGATTTTAGCAATGGTATGTATGAGTGGTTCAACAAGCCAGTGAAATTCAAAGAAATTCCTCTAATGATCATTTGGTTCACATGGAAAGCTCGAAATAAGTCTATCTTTGAAGGAAAGATGACCTCCATATACTCATTTTGTGCTTCCTCTTTTGAGTTATATTTCTAATTTGTTGAGAGGAATGTTCAAAAGGCTACTAAAAGTCAAATTAAACTAGCTTTTTATGAATATTTCCCTATAGGATATTTTGATGGTATAAAGAATAAGGGTTGGTGTGGTAAAGGTATGGTTATACAAGTTCAACAAAATCACTTTACTCACCTTTGGATGGGTTGTGGCAGAGACACGAATACAAAAGATGAGCTTATCGCCCTGTGGGAACTTCTTTGGTTTGCAAAGCAAAGGGGAATCTCATAATTACAAGTGACGGGTGATTCTATGGTGATTATAATTGGGCGACTGTCACCTCGAATATGTAGGTTCTTCAATTGGAATAGTGATGCAACAAGGTTAAGGAATTGATGAATTATTTTTTCAAACTTTCTTTTGTCCACAGCCATAGGAAGTTCAATCAACTAGTTGATAGCTTGTCAAAAAGGTTGTCAAGATAATGAATGGCCACATTTTCTATGAGGACTGTGTGATAATGGTACCTACTTCTTCTTCTAATTTTTCAGCATTTGTCTTATCTCTTAAGGGATACTTTTGGTAGTCAACTATTTTGAGTTGATGTAGTATTTTAGTTTGTGGAGACAGACAGTTCCTAGTCTAATTCTCATTGATATGTTGAAAAACGTTTTTCTAATCTGTAAGTTAGTAAGAAATTCTTTTGTTGATGAGGATGTAAGAGATAAGAAAATTTTGAAGATTTTTCTAAAAAGTATATGTAAACTTTGATTCACATATGATGAATATCAAATTTACAGTGTTTTTTTCTTTCTAAAAAAGAGTTCGAACAACTGGATGTAAAAATTGTATTCATGCATGGTGATATATATATATATATATATATTATTGATAAAAGACATAGAGTACAAAACACGAGCATCATTGGTCAACCTGCCACGTGGGAAACCAAGTCAGTGGTTGATGAAGCTTAGCCAAGTTCTAGAAAATTGTCAAAAAAAGAACAAGATGAGACCAAAGAGGGAAAGCTTGCCCTACATAGGGAAACCGATACTTTTACCACAAGAAATCTGAGGCAAATTTTCCACTTTCTATTGAGGTTAGTGGCCAATCTGCAATGGGGTGTTAACTACATAAGTTATATATCTTAGACTAGTGGATGATGTTGACATAATATTGGATGGTGGCCATTACCACCTTGAAACTTTCCTGGTTTTGGTCTCATTTGATTAAGATTCTTCCAAAAGAAGCTTCAAAATCCAATAAGGCTCGAAGTTGTGACCTTCTTTTACAACGTTGTTGTCCATTGTGTGTTCTTATAGGTTTGCAAGCAAGTTGGATTCGACTTGTTCAATTTGGTTCACGATGTTCCATGGTATTTCCTTAATATATCGTCATTCTAATTTATGTTTACATACTCCTCATCTTCTTTTTCACTTGGTTCATTGATGGAGCATATTCCCTTGGCCACCTTATGAACTTGTGTTGTCACCAATCCCCCTTGTATGCACAAAAAGCGAAATAAACAAAGGTTTAGCTCACCTAGAGGCATTCCTGCACTTATCATCCTTGAAGCGCATGATGAATAAATTGCATATAGGATGGAGTGAATGATCTCATTCTGGAGAAAGGATTCAAGGTACCCCCTATATCTCAGGTGCCAAACCATATCAATCACCATGGATGCCCAAGGCTTGGCTAGACTCACGCCCTCCATAATTAAATTCCCACCAAAGGAGTGCATTAACCCTTCCTCGCATGAACTCAATCCAAAGTCGTCTCCACGTGCTTGTCTCTTGGATATGCATGGGTTGATTTCCTTGCCATGACACCACATGCCAAGCTAAAGGGGCAAGACGTGTCCCCATTCTCACCCCATCCAGGAGGCAGGACTCATGATATCAATATTGAAAAACATTTGAAATTTAAAAATTATTATAATAACTTATCCATTCACCATAAACAAATTGCCAAACATCAACACTAATAAAAAAGTCGATTAATTAGGAAACCCTCTCCTTTAATTTCAACTAAAATTTCAAATCTCAACCACTCTTGCATAGTAATTTTGGACAAATATTATAAATAAGTTCATGATCAAGGCTTATATATTGAAACATGGACATGAAATAATTACAAACCAAAATGCCAAAAGGACTTGGGTTAATATGGCTCCTCTTTTTTTGGTGGTTATCCAATTGCATAAAAATAAACATCCTTAAATTAATAGAAATTTAGAAAAACTTTACATTCAATGAGATCCATATTCTTTTGTATACTTATTTACATCATTATACATACCAATATAGATCCATCTCAACTCGAGATCTACAAAGCGCCAAGAGGGATCATCCCTTGAGGAGCGAACCTTTTATTTAAAAGTACAACATTTGAGGAAAATTTTGCACCTGAAGGGGTTTGATCCCTCTCGGAGCTTGGTAGGTTCGAAGTTGAGATGGATCTATATTTGTTTCTATTTTAATTAAAAAGCAAAACAAAACATTAGGAAATCTCCATTATTACAAAAAGGCAAAGTAACAATGTTAATTAGTGAAAATGTGGATAACAACATAGTAAATTTTCTTGGCAAGCAAATCATATATTACAATTTTTTTTCACTTTTAATTAAATGGAATATGTATATCTTTGGTTTTAACTTAAGAGTCGGTATTGTTAAATTTTGTTTACTTAATATTTTATTATTTTATTTAAAGTGTCACATGTCAACTCTAGATTGGGTATGGAGTTACACTTCTTCTTCATATTGAACTATAGAAAGCATCTCTTAACAAATGATGGACATGGTTTTTTATTTATTAGATAATTTGTTATAATAGATATATATCATGGTGGTCAAAATGAATTGAATTGATTCCATTAAAATCTTTAGCCAATCAATGTTGCATGCACCTTGCATAACTCCTTGCCCTTAATGAATGTCTAACATCATGCCTTAATAAATTGGCGTGACCTCATGTAGGAGGATTGGTTGGGGTGGTCAGGCTGGGGTCGTCTCCACCCGAGATCAAACCCATGACTATATGTACATGACGCCTACAACATTAGAATTTCAATAATTTAAAAAAAATATTGGTGTGACCTCACCCTTGATAATTTCATTTTGGGTTTATAAAGAGTGGAAAGAAACGAATCCCTTTAAAGTGTGACCCTTTTCTCATTTTCTTTACACTAAAAAATAGCAACGCTTAAAAAATGTTATATTTACATTATAAAAAATCGCTCTCTTAATAAATAAATAAATAATAGAATAAAAATAACAATTGTTTGAAATAATACTTTGAACTAGATATGTGAATGCCAAAATATGCCTCTTCACTAATCATTATTATTTTATATTCTAAATGATAGACTGCATAAAAGAAAGAGGTTATGCGTGTAAAAGAAATAAATAGGTATTTTACTGAATATTTTATGAAGTTACTCTATATATGGTAGTTGCGTGTGGAAAATTTCATTAGATTGTAATAGTCAAAGAAAAAATGAAGACAAATCTTAGATTATCTTAATTGTGGATTTCCCACAAATTTCCTTCATTCAACGGGTATAGAGTAAGGTCTACAATTGAGCTTTGCACCTTGTCCATTGGATGGATTGAACCAACAATTGAGATCAAGGTGGCCACACTTGTTGACACTACTTCATGTATCCATATTGTTTCTAACTCAAGTCATTGTCACTTGTGATGCAGGTAATTCCTCAGTGCTCGTGAAGAGGCCTTAGATAATACTTGCATGTACTTCTCATATGTCTACAATGCAAACTTTTCCTCTATTATTAAAATTGAGGTGGTCGGTGCTAAATCACACATTTTAGTTGAGCAGGCAAACTGTGAAACCCAACTTTATTTTAAAAATGTCTTTTATAATGGCTTCCTACAACCTAGATTGAGGTTATTCAAGTTAAGTGGAATACTATTGTCCATGTCTTGATGTTACTGTTTTTATGTCCAACCTATATCTATAAATGTTCTTGTATCTAATAGTTTCATTTGATATTTTGATACTAATGTAATGAACCAAACTAATTCAAAAGTTGAGTATCGAAAATAAATAGAATAACTAAATGAATCCATACAATAATAAATATATTGTATTCAATATATACTAGCAATTGCCCTGGGAGGTGCAAAGGAACGTAAAAGGGGGAAAAAACAAGAAGTAAAGAAAGGGGGGACATTTCAAAACTAACTAATTGTTTGCCATTGAATTGAAAGAGAAACAAAGAAAATCTAGCTTTTCTTTAAAAAGTAAGTAGCTCTTAAGTTGGTTCTCCCTTGTACACAATATGTTATCATGGAAAGTAAAAATAAGCAATCGGATATACATTACTTTCAGTAAGGTTTGTTGTTACACCAAAACGTGTCGATATTAGTAAACATTTGAAACCAAACTGTTAGCAATATTGGGCTAAAATTTCAAAACCAAATAAGAAAAGAACCTTTCAATGATTTCGAATCTGGCAACACACCTCCTCTAATGTTAAACCCAGGCAATCTACTCGAAGTTTGGGGCAATATTCTACAAATGTTCTCCCACGAGCTATTTAGATCAGTTACTTGGTTTAAACGCCATTCCAATCTTTCCTTCAGGCGATTCTGGCGATTTCTGTTCAATTCGTTGACATTTTAGTTTTCTTTACAGGCTGGGATTTAAAAAAAAAATAGAAACATGTCTGCTCTCCTCCAATATGCAGAAAAACTGGTGTAAACAAGAAAATGTTTTCCCACACTATTGAGATTCTATTTAGGTCAAAACACAACGATTTGTTATTTCTCCACTTCTTCCTAAGCGACTACCAGTAAGCTGAAGCGTGCTCTGTTTTACAAGGAACATGTATTTCTTTTTTTTTTCTTAGCAAGGATTTTATTAGAAAAAGAAAACCACAAGACTTTCAGACGCCCAAACTGAAAACGAATTGCATATTGGAAAAAAAAACTCAAATCTGAACGCCAAGTACACTCTGATATGTCGATCCATTACAGGGACACGTTATTCACTGCATCACCACGTTTTCCATTGGAAATATTTGCTAAATTTAGGAAGTAAAGGAAAGTAAACCGTATTCACTTACATTTGTTCAAAGATTCTGCCAAGTTATAGAAGAAACGCCCGGTTGTACTAAATTTTCAACATCACCGCTGAAACAGCTTATAAATGCATTTACGAACAGAGGTTTATCTATAATTTGCAGAGAGAACCAGTATCTACGAGAAGATCCTTTCTTTTTTTTCTTTCTTCCCCAAAAACTAACTCAAAATGAAAAATTCTCACATTAAAACCCAAAAGCGTCTTTCCCATAAATAAGGAAACTACCTTAACTGTTTTGTTGTTGTTTTAATTCTAACCTTCATTTAAAATCTAACTATCTCTTGACTATATGTCCAAAATATTTGCTTCAACTTTCGCACATGACCAATCCATCACATTGCTAATCCTTTTATTCAATTGCATGCCTAATGCACCTGCATCACGCTCCCCAAGAGAAAAAAAATTATGAGCTCCTGCTCATAAGATATTCCACAGAATGACCGACTTGCTGCAGTGATGCTTCATCCATCCAAGTAGAATCTTCCATCGGACGGTCTTTCCACTTTACCTGATATTTTAAATATTATTTCTTCCTGGTCTTCTTGGTAACACATGTATCCAAAATATATTCAGCTTCTAAATTAGTTTCCAAGGCATTTGTTTCATCCATTGTTGTTCTTTGTTTTCATTGTGGTCGATATTTCCAGAAGTTTGAATAGAATCATCAGCTCTGTAGGAATACAAATCTGCTACATTAAAAATAGGTGAAATGCCAATTCTTGGAGGGAGCTCCATCTCATAAACATTTGCTGAAAACTTGTGAAGAACCTTACAAGGTCCTATCTTCTTCATTTTCAACTTGTTGTACTCTCCCTTTGGAAACCTATCCAACCTAAAATGGGCTAGGACCAAGTCTCCCACTTCAAAGTTCACCTCTTTCCTATGCAAATCTGCTCATTACTTATACCTATAGCTTGTGTCTTGTAATATTTTTTTACTTGCGAATGCAATTCACTCATGGTTGTTGCAAAATCCTCTCTATTATTACTTCTACGTTCAATATTTCCCAAGTCTCTTAGTTCACAAATTCCTCTCAAATGCATGCTATACACAATTTGAAATGGACTCTTTCCTGTACTTCTATTTGGTGAGTCATTATAGGCAAAATCAGCGTGCTCTAATGCATGATCCCATTGCTTGAGTCGGTCACCTACTAAACTCCTCAACAAGTTACCCAAACTCCTGTTTACAACCTCTGTATGTTCATCAGACTGCGGATGATAAGTTGAGCTAAAATTTAGCTTAGTGCCAAGCTTCTTCCACAAAGTCCTCCAGCAATGCCCTGTGAATCTTGTGTCCCTATCAGAAATTATACTGTTTGGTAATCCATGCAACCGAACAATCTCATTAAAAAAAAATTAGCCACATGGGTAGCATCACTAGTTTTGTAACATGAAATGAAATGAGCCATGTTTGTAAATCTATCCACTACTACAAGGATTGAATCATTACCTCGTTGAGTTCTTGGTAAACCCAAAACAATATCCATGCTTACCGAATCCCAAGGTTTGTTAGGAATAGGTAAGGGCAAGTACAATCCAACATTCTGACTCCTTCCTTTCGCATGTTGACATATCCTGCACTTTTTCATGTACCTTTGTACATCTGTTTTCATATTAGGCCAAAAATAAAAGTGACTCAACTATCCAAGTGTTTTATCAATACCAAAGTGTCAAGCCAACTTGTCATTATGTTTTTCTTGAACCAAGTTTTCTCTCATTCAGCAATTGGGAATACATAATTGATTATTCTTGAACAATAGTCCATCCTGCAACATGAACTCTTTCCATGGACTGTTGTCCCTATTGACTGAATTCTTACATGCTACAAAAGCTTCTTTAAAATTTTCATCAACGTCATATAAGTCCTTCAAATAATCAAAGCCTAAAATATGTATTTGACTCTCCTGCATGACTAAACATCTCCTACTTAAAGCATCGACAACCTTATTTGCCTTCCCACTGATGTGGTTCAAAACAAAAGTAAAACTTTGAAGGAATTCCACCCACTTTGCATGTTTATGGTTTAATTGATGCCGCCGCATAATATATTGCAAGGCAGAATTATCAGAAAACAAAACAAACTATGTAGGCATCAAGTAATGCCTCCAATGCTTCAAAGCTTTAATTACCGCATAAAATTCTTTGTCATAAGAAGAGTATTTTTGGTTTGACTCATTTAACTTCTTGCTGAAATATGCAATGGGCTTATCTTCTTGACTCAGTATAGCTCCAATGGTTGTCCCACTAGCATCACATCTTACCTGAAAGGGTTGATTGAAGTCTGGTAACTTCAACACCGGCTTCTTAGTGATCTTCTTTTTCAACAATTGAAAGTTTCTTTCTGTTGTTATTGTCCAATAAAATGGATGCCTATCCTTCTTGATAGTGTCAATGATTGGTGCACAAATACCACTAAAATTTCTGATAAATTTCCTGTAAAAGTTGGCTAAACCATGAAAACTTCTCACTTCAAAAATATTTTTAGGTGAGGACCAATTTACAATTGCCTATATCTTTTCTGGATCCATTTTCAAACCATCCTTAGAAATAACAAAGCCTAGATATACAAGATCATTCTTCATAAAACAACACTTCTTCATGTTAATTAATAACTTTCCTTGTTGCAATCTTTCTAAAACGTAGTTCAAATGTCTCAAGTGCTCTTTCCTAGTTTGGCTGAAAATTAAAATATCATCAAAATAAACAATGATGAACTTACCAATGAACTCCTTCAAGACTTCATTCATCAATAGCATGAAAGTACTAGGTGCATTTGAGAGACCAAACGGCATGACCAGCCACTCATACAGTCCATCATTCGTCTTTAAAGTTGACTTCCACTCATACCGTTCTCTGATCCGGATTTGATGATAACCGCTTTTCAAATCAAGTTTTGAAAAATAAACTGCTCCACTCAAGAAGTCCATCATGTCATCCATCGGTGGCAATGGAAACCTGTAGCGAATAGTAATCTTGTTGATTCCTATGGAATCTGTACACATTCTCCATTCTCCACCCTTCTTTGGAGTTAGTACTATAGGCACAGCACACGGACTCAAACTCTCTCTTTGGCAACCCTTTGTCCAACATTTATTGGACTTTATTCCTCACTTCTTCGTTCTCTTTGGGTGTCATTCGGTATGCAGCCTTGTTTGGAAGACTTGCTCCCGGTATCAAGTCTATGTGATGACTAATGATTTTTTTGGGTGGTAACTCATTTGTAAAATCATCAACTACGATATCATGATACTCATGCAATAACTCTTGAACTTCAAGACGTAAATCTACAATTTTTGTATGCAGAAGTATCACCTTTGGCTTGCAGACCACTGCATAACTTACCTCTTCTTCTTGCATTTGTTGCAGAAATTTCTTTCCACCTAGTAGCAGTACTTTTTGGTTTCTTGTTTCAGCTATGTTGTCCTCTTTCAGTGGTACAAGAGTGTGTTTGATGCCATCCTTTTCGAATTTATAATAATTGATTTCTCCATCATGTATCACTTTCCTGTCAAACTGCCATGGGCGACCCAAGAGAATGTGACAAGCATCCATTTGTATTATGTCACAAAGTACCGTGTCCTTATACTTACCAATCTGAAACTCAACTTCACTTTGCTCTTGTACCAACAATTGTTGTCCTTTTTGTAACCATGACACTTTATAAGGTGTAAGATGCTTAACCTTTTTCAAACCCAATTTATCTACCATTTCTTGGGAAACTAAATTATTCGTATTTCCACTATCAATCACCAATTTGCAGCACTTACCTTTTCCCTTACACATTGTCTTGAATAAAAAATTTCTTTGAACTGGTTCAGCAATCTCCTTTGCTGGTTTCAACAGAAATTTGTGCATCATCAACACCTCTCTGGTCTCTGGCACATTCTCCGCTTCTGGTGCTTGTTCCTCTACTATTTCATTTTGAGCTATGTATGCACCTCGTTGTCCCGTATTTTTATTCTCATGACATTCAAAAGATCGGTGACCCAAAGTGTTACATCTATAACATCTGTAGGCAATCTCTATGCCTCTTCCTCTACCTCTACCTCTCTGATAAGGTCTTCCTCCTCTGCTTCAACCTTCTTTCTTTGACCATCCTTGTTGATTTGAATTGCCTTCATCGTTCTTTTGTGATGAAAACTTCCCTTTTCCAGTTGATTGTCCCTTCCCTCTAGCAAACCAACATCCTCTACTAGAGTTTTGCTTCCTTGTTATCTTCTCTTCCACTTTCAAAGCACACTGGTATACCTCCTCTATTGTTCTTGGGGAAAGTATGTTGATTTCATCTTGGATATCCAACCTCAAACCATTGATATACCTGGTTTCCTTTTATGGGGTATCTTCTACATGACTTGCTCTCAAGTTCACCTGGTAAAACTCTTCGTTGTACTCCCTCACTGCCATCATCTTTTGCTTGAGATTTTGCACCTGTTTGTAGAGAGTTAGCTGGTAATCCTTTGGAAAGAATTTACCCTTCATTTTTTCCACCATCCTATCCGAGATCTTGATCAATGGTTTGTCCCTCTTTCTTCGTTCAGCCTGCACATTGTCCCACCATAGTGCATCGTGACCTTTCAACCTTGTAACTACAAATTTAACTCTTTTATTTTCATCAATCTCCTCGTACTCAAATACTTGTCCATCTCGCTAATCCAATCTATTAAGTTTCAGCATTCAAACTAGCATCGTAAATGGAGAGTTTAGGATTTGGCCTAAAACTTGAGCCCAATACTACCCTCAACAATCTAACTTTTGCAGGCGCTGCTTCTTCTTCTTCAGGTACCTCACCGAGCTCACTAATATCTCCACCTTAAGGATCTCGTTGTCTTCCCACTTCCATAGCTTCTAATCACGCTTGCAGACTCCTTATCTCTTCTCGGAGTTCTGCATTTTCCCTAGGTCTGCCTCTTTGACTTCGTCCTCTTCCTATTGGTCTATTCATCCTTCTGGCACTTGTAGGAAACAACAGCTTTATTGCTCTGATACCACAAATTGGTGGCAATAATGGGATGAAATTTCAAAACCAAATTAGAAAAGAACCTTTCAATGATTTCGAATGTGGCAACACACCTCCTCTAATGTTAAACCTAGGCAATCTACTCGAAGTTTGGTGCAATCTTCTGCAAATGTTCTCCCACGGTCTATTTGGATCAGTTACTTGGTTTAAACGCCATTCCAATCTTTCCTTAAGGCGATTTTGGTGATTTTTGTTCAATTCGTTGACATTCTGGTTTTCTTTACAGGCTGGGATTTAAAAATAAATAGAAACACGTCTGCTCTCCTCCAATATGTGGACAAACTGGTGTAAACAAGCAGATGTTTTCCCATAGTATTGAGATTCTATTTAGTTCAAAACATAGTGATTTGTCATTTGTCCACTTCTTCCTAAGCGACTACTAGTCAGCTGAAGCATGCTCTGTTTTACAAGGAATGTGTATTTCCTTTTTTTTCTTAGCAGGGATTTTAACAGAAAAAAGAAAATCACAAGACTTTCAGACACCCAAATTGAAAACAAATTGCATATTGGAAAAAAAAAACTCAATTCTAAACGCCCAATACATTCCGATTTGTTGATCCATTACAGGGACACGTTATTCACTGCATCACCACGTTTTTTGTTGTAAATATTTGCTAAATTTATGAAGTAAAGGAAAGTAAACCATCTTCGCTTACATTTGTTCAAAGATTCTGCCAAGCTATAGAAGAAACACCCAGTTGTACTAAATTTCCAACATCACCACTGAAACAACTTATAAATGCATTTATGAATAGAAGTTTATCTCTAATTTGCAGAGAGAACCAATTTCTACGAGAAGATCCTTTCTTGTTTTCTTTCTCCTCCAAAAACTAACTCAAAATGAAAAAGATCCTATCTCCTAGCTAGATGTCCAAAATATTTGCTTCAACTTCTGCATGTGACCAATCCATCACATTGCTAAGCCTTTTATTCAAATACCTGCCTAATGCACCTGCATCACAAACACATATTCCCTTGATACCAATGTAGCTATTAATCCACATTATATTCCAAACATGTGGCAGTTACTCAATTGATACTCCAACACCCCCTGAGGTGCGACGGTTATTCAACCGATACTCGAACACCCCCCTTTGACGTCAGTAGTATGAGGCTCGACCTCCTTAGAGGTTGCAGTTGACATAGGGTAATAATTGCTCCATGCATTAAATTTAGACTTTCTTTCAAGATTTGTTTTACTAGGGTCATCTTTTTCACTAGTGGTTTGTCAACATGACCTCTTAAAATAGAAGGCTACATAGTAACCCACTACCTTGAAGGATAGTTCAAGAGGTCCAGTTCCCTTGGGTGTCTCCAAATGGTATTCCAATTATCCCTTGAATGGATGAGAGGAGAAAAAAGACTTACAAATATAAAGATCATTATCTTAGATTAATTAAACCAATCATTAAATAAATCACCCGAAGGTTTCAAGTAAAATTAAGAATTTTTCTTTTTCATACCTTTAACCAAAAACAAATGTCTCCAACAAAAATTAAAAACCATTAAAAAACAATTTAAATATAAGTTGACTTCACTTACTCTCCAAATTCACCATTACAACGCATTCATTTTTTATTTTTATAAATAAAAAAGTTCATCTAATTATTTATATTTTTTTTATAAATCAAGAATGAAATAATTATTCACCATTACGACACATTCAATTTTTATTATTTTATATATAAATCAACTATATATATATCAAGAATGAAAAAATATTCATCATTACAACACATTAATTTCTTATTTCTATATAAAATTAACAATAAAAAATAATTATATAATTGTGTTTTTATATAAAACTAGCACACCTACATAGTTTGTGGCTGGATCATGTCCATAAGGACCAAATGGTTGAGAGATAACAGTGAAATGAAAGAAAATTTGGAATTTTTTTTGTTCTTCATATTATTCTAGTTAAACTGGTTCAACTTTAGGTTATCCATGCCTAGGGACATTCCTCTTCATCCATTTATCAATTCTTGATTATTTTTTATATTATTTTTTTCTCATCTCACATAGATGAAAAAGCATAGGTGTAAACCACCCCAAATCTTAAATAAAAACACCTATAAAAAGTGAAAATATATTTATATAATTTATTTTTATAAACATAATTAATTCCATTAAAATAAATCAAATTATAATTTTCAATTACATATTTTTTCTAAATTATTTAGAATTTCCCAATTAAAATACTCAAACTAAAATTTTCAAATTTCCAATGATGATAGTGTGATGAAAAGGTTCTTTACTTTAAGATTGTACCTTTTCTTACCTACTCTATCTTAAATTGATTTTTTTTTCAATGTTGTGACTCTCTTAAAATTCTAAGAGATTATTATTATTTAATGTTATTTATGAAGCTTTGGATAATGTAACCCCACCGTCTTTGATAGTTTCCTTAATCTTCATAAGGAGATTTATATATTTTCATTTTTGTGTAGGCCATTTGTAGATTATTTTGTGCGTGTTTGGTTCAACATTTAAATTGATCTCTGATTGTTCTTGATGGGAAATTTTTGGTTAAAAAAAAATTGTAGGTTATGTATATCAAAAAATACTTAACAGATCTTTGTGACTTTGAGTTTTTGTATTTTGTAGTTTTTATAGAGGTGAAGCTATTTTCATTTTAGATTGGATAGCATAAAGATCTGTTGTAATTTAAAGAGATATAGTAAAAAGGTTAATTCTGAGAAAGATTATAATGCTTACAAACACCTTACCCTAAACATGTACAAAAATACAAAATATTACCTTGTTAAATGTCCAATAATTTTATTTGTAATTTGATAAAGTTTTGTTTTTGTAATTTGTAGTTTTTCTAACATTTTAAAGAGTTTATTAGTTGTTTATTGTATTTTTCATAATAACTCTAATCTATGGTGACCTTATCAAGAAGCTTACAGATATGAGTGAACAGAAGAGGCGAAAAGAAAAACTCCCATCCAATAAAATGTTGAAGAAGGTTTTTTTTTTCAATCGAAAAAATCTTGGTCTTGATATTCATATTATGAATCAAAGGCCATCATAGTGAGCCTCCCCAATCTGGGAATTACAGAGATAAAATCCAAACTATGCTCAACAAAAACATAAAGGAGTTTACATAAGTAAAAATCTGCAGTCAGAAACTATCAAGGAAAAAGAGCACATCCACATGAATTGAGCCTCAAATACATTAGAAACTGAGATGTTCCAGCAACCGGTAATAGGGCAAAGACATGCCAATCAATCTGAACCATGAGGACAATGAGAGCCCAAAGAGTTGATCCAAGGAGTGCCCACCCCATAAACTTGAAAAGATCAGAGAGACAAAGTCTCTGTGTGCCAAAAAAGGAGTCAAGCTCCTGCACATACGCTCTAAAAGAGCTGAAATTCCCCACACATACAGATAGAACCTTCCATAATTACAGAATAACTGAGGACCCTAGGGGTCAAAACAAGGGCATCCTTGGATAAACTATCTGCACTTTGATTGTGCTCCTGGTAGACATGGCGGATGTCCATCCAATCAAAACCATCCATGAGAGACCTAATATTGTCACACCAGTGATTCCGCTCTGTTGAGGATAGAGATGTTGTTTTGTTTGCCCAATTTATAATAACTGAGGAGTCACCATAAATGCGTAAGAAGGGGAGACCCACATTTTGTGCCACCTGGAGTAGAGTCTAGAAAGTTAGGAGCTATGCTCTAGTATTTATAGAGCGCCCACAACCCAGCTTGAAAGTAAGAGAATGAGAGCTACTGATAGCAATACTTACTCTAGCTCCTCCCTGAGAGGCTGTAGCAGCCCCATCAAAGAAACCACACTGGAAAACCATATCAGGCCCAGCTCCTAGAACTCTGATTTTTTCCTTTTTAGCAGGTACAGGAAAGAGATTCATCAAATATTCGACATGAAAAAGTACGCCATTGATGGAAGCCTACAAATCCTCAAAGATGCTCTTATTGCAAGTCTTCCAAATGCACCAGCAAGTGAGGATCAAGAGATATCTACAATTTGATTGTTCGGGGTATCGTGAGCACCAGAAATTGTACTGATCAGAGAATGTGCCTTCCTCATGGGGGTCTTCACAGTGATAGATCCTACAGATAATTGTTTAGACCGAGGAGGTGAATGGGCAGTCACCGAAGATATGGTTAATGGACTCATCAGAACTGAAACACAACACACATCCGCTAGGGCCAATCCATCCACATTACACAAGGTTATCCCAGGTCAGGATACTATTATTTAGTACAAGCCAGAAGAAACATTTGATTTTCAAAGGAAATATACCATGCCAAATTAAAGCCTGAAACCTATCCCTGGGAGGATCTAATAACAAGTAAGAAATCAAGTCATAACCCAAAGCTACCGTGACCATACCATCATTTTTGTTATGAGACCAAAGAAGTTTGTTTGGCTCGTGCTTAAGTCTGATACCACCAGATTCAAGACCAGTAATGTAATCATTCCAGCACTTAGCCCAAGTTCCTCCTAGCTCCAGATCCTCAGCATGTAGCCAGTAAGACTGAGCACCATCAAAGAAATTATGGGCACCCTAAAGGGTTGTAATACCATAATCAACAAGATATTCAATCAGTTCATGAGGGAAAATAGTATGTACAGATGAGCCAATAATGCGATCAGTACCGATATGTATATTCATACCATTTCCAACAAGCTAGCCCAAACTACTACCCAGCCAGGATAGGGTATTTAAGAAACCATTCCAGAATATCGAGGTTCCTCTCACCAGAAATTTTTTTGATCTGAGCCATAACTCCATAGTCTGATTTTTTAGATATTTTGCAGAAATTACCTTGTGCCAAATACCCATGCCCATAAGTACTAGCCAAAGACTTTTCAGTCGCAAAGAAATGTTGAACCATTCTAGGTTTTTTATACCCCATCTGCCGAGCTCGAATGGTTTGGAGAGCATCTACCAGTCCACAAGATGATAGTGTTTGTAGGTACTCAAGGAGCCCCATAGAAAGTCAAAAATCATCTGTCTTAACTTCTTAAGAATGGATTTAGGAACACTAACTAGTGCAAACCAACAAACCGACAGGCTAGTGAGAACTGCACGAATGAGAACCAGTCTTCCGCTAAGGGAAAGAAGTTTGTGAGCCCAATGCATGATTCTTTTTTCAAAGTTCTTTATTAGCCACCACCAGTCTTTTACCAAGTACCCCAGAGGTTTTATATAATAACCAAGATATTTGAAACCATTCGAGATGGGCTCCATTTTATAAGGTAAAAAACATTGAATACTTCTTTGAACCTCTAGCTCCATATCACTGAATAGGAAGCCATATTTTTCAAGGTTAGTGCACATACCAGAAGCCACACTGAAGGTGTCCAGTAAGATATCAAAATCGCTCCATTCATCAATAGTACCAAAACCGAACAGAATTACATCATCCACAAAAAGGAGGTGGGTTAGGGTCATGTTTGTCAAGATCTGAATACCTCGAATCCTTCCTTTTGACCTAGCATCATTTAACAATAAGCCGAGCCCTTCAATCACTAGGATGAATAAAAGTGGGGATAATGTGTTAGTTTTTCATTATATAATCTAGCATTATGATCTTAGGATCTTTTCACTGAGAGAATAACAAGCACAGCAATAAAACATAAGCACATCACAAGAGACAAGAGACACAAAGAGTTTTCCTCAGGGAAACCATAAAGGAGAAAACCCCGCAACTTCCTTAGAGATAGAATCAGCACCAAAACAGTAAGAGATCTCCCAAAACAGCAGTAGTCTTCTTCTTCTGTTTAGTCCCAGTATTTCCTTCTTCACTAGTGCGCCACACTTGAGTGAGTGAATGATGTGTGTGATAAATAGAGAGTCTCCCTCTATATTTATATTCTTCCGTTCACTTGAAGTGCACTCAATCATGTCGGCCCAACTTAACAATTACTTACTAGAGCCTACATCTCTGTGAGTGTATAATAACTCTAGTGCCCCACCACTTGTGGGGACTTTGCCTCCTCCGACCAATAGGAGGGTAACACAATGGTGGGGACTATTGCCCCGACTTACAATGACTCACCTAGGGTCGACTTCACTAGGATAGTCTAATAACCCAAGGGCCCCACAACTGTGGGGACTTTAACCCTTTACAAATAGGAGGGTTACTCACAATGACTTGACATGACTTTCTCATTATAGCAACTTCCCGATCGGAACATCGGGGCATGACATGACTCAAATACATCCCGGAATAAACATCAGGTTACAATAGATAAGAAATACAAGTGAATACATTCCAAAGTTACAATTACATCAACACTCCCTCTTAACTAGGAAGGTATTCTCTTGACACAATTTATCAACACAAGTCTTCTTCTCTGTATCATCTAGGTCATCGTCATATTCAAAGTCATATTCATCTTCAATTCATCTTCATCTGTAAGTCATCTTCATTTGTAAGTCATCTTCATTGGATCTGGATCATCTCTCGATCTGGATCATCACTGGATTTGGATCATCTCTCGATCTGGATCATCATGGAACATCATCACTGGACTGGATCTGGATCATCACTCGATCTGGATCATCACTGTTGGATCATCATTACTGGATCTCGATCATCACTCGATCTAGATCATCCCTGGTGCTATCTCATGATTCTTCTCGTCACAGGAAGTTCTACAGAGCTAGTCCTTTTTAATACTAGATGTATCATCTCAGAGCTGGTCCTTTTTCATACCAGATGAGGAAGCTACTCAGAGCTAGTCCTTTTTCATACTAGATGAGTCTTCCCAGAGCTAGTCCTTTTTCAAACTAGATAAGGCAGCTACACAGAGCTAGTCCTTTTTCAAACTAGACGAGTCTTCCCAGAGCTAGTCCTTTTTCAAACTAGACGAGTCTTCCCAGAGCTAGTCCTTTTTCAAACTAGATGAGGCATCTACACAGAGCTAGTCCTTTTTCAAACTAGATGAGTCTTCCCAGAGCTAGTCCTTTTTCAAAATAGATGAGGCATCACAGAGCTGTCCTTTTTCATACCAGATGTGGCATCCAAACAATGGAAGGAACCAATCCTCTCACCATGTCACTGCCCTTACATCTGACCTGCTCGTCGAAATGGCCAACATTCACATCTGACATGGAAGGAACTTAATCCTTTAGCCATGACAGAATGGTTCAGCCCTTACATCTGATCAAGTGGGAACACATCCCTCTATCACATCAGAATGGCTACTCAGTCTTACACTAAGTGATCCTGGTAACTGACCAGGTGCCTCCATTCATAGAATGGCAATTTCCTTTACATCTATCCTACTCGACAGAATGGCCAGCACTCATAGCTGACATGGAAGGGAGCAACCCTATCACCTGGAAAGAATGGCTCAGCCCTTATATCTGACCTACTCGTCAGAATGGCTATGGATCTTAGCACTCATATCTGACATGGAAGGAACCAATCCTCTCACCATGACAGAATGGCTCAGCCCTTACATCTGACCATGGAAGGAACCAATCCTCTCACCATGTCAGAATGGCTATGGGTCTCATCACTTTCTCTTGGAGGGAACCTCGATCTGGAGAACACCAAGTCTCTCTCTGAAGTACTCGAACTTCAGCCTAGCCAATGGCTTCGTTAATACATCAGCTATCTATTCCTCTGTCGCAATATACAGGAGCTTCACTGCTCCTCTCTGCACCATATCCCTTATATAGTGATACTTGATCTCGATGTGCTTCGACTTGTCATGGAACACTGGATTCTCTGACAACTTCACGCAACTCTGGTTGTCGCAATGTATACAAGTAGCATCTAACTTGAGATCAAATATATCAGACAGTAGCTTCCACAGCCATACTGCCTCATAACTAGCTGAACAAGCTGTGACATACTCTGTTTCGGCTGTACTCAGTGCCACACAGGATTGCTTCCTGCTAAACCAAGAGATCACACCTGATCCCATACTGAAGCAACATCCTGAAGTACTCTTCCTGTCAATGGCACTGCCTGCCCAATCTGAATCAACATAACCCTCTAGGTTAATCTTTTGATTCGCATCGTACTTGAGCCCATAATCAACTGTACCCCTTAGGTACCTCAGAATATGCTTTGCAGCAATCAAGTGAACACTTCTCGAATCTGTCAAGTACTGGCTCAAGGTGTTCACAGCAAAGCAAATGTCTGGTCTTGTGTTCGTCAGGTACATCAAGGACCCAATCATCTGACGATACATCGTAGCATCAACCGTCTCTAATGAAGCATCACTCAATAGCTTCATGTTCGATGCCATAGGTGTGGTCATGTAGTCCATCATCCTTAACCTCTTCAGGATCTCTACTGCATACTTCCTTTGTCCAAGGAATATTCCATTTGCACTCTGCCACACCTCCATACCTAGAACAATAGTGCATCGACACATAATAGGAGCATCACTGGTCTTCCGCCTTCAACCTTGAAGCAAAGGTTGGAATCCACTTTACTCTCAGTAAAGCCTAGAGTCATCAGTAATCTGCCCATCCTGTTGTACCATGTCGAACCTTAAGATATTCTGTAGTCACTCCCTCTGAAGCAAAGCATCATACTCCCTCTATCTTCTGTGCTCTATGCACTAAAAACATTATGTACTAGAGTGACAAGTAGATTCCTATGCTACTAATATTCTATGTGACCATCTAGTGTATAGACTTGCATCTTCAACCTTGTAGCAAAGGTTAAGATCTTCATCAGGCTCATCATGTATGTGTTTAAACTCTTACTCGCTGCAAATGTCTTTTCGTAGTCTAGGCCTTATTTTCGTGAGAAGCCGCGTACTACGAATCTTGCTTTGTATCCCACGATGTTTCCATCTACTGCATGATGGAACTATGAACTTTTCTTCAGGTCTCACTACTGCGCTCTGACATCATTCTTCTTGAACAGGTCTTCCCTTTCTTCTTGGTGGCTGGAAGGTTCTGCATCAATGATGTCACTGCACTCATCATATTATTCTTTATCTTTGAACTGTCGTCACTTGTTCTTCGAAACAAGTCTTCATTCTTCTTTGCTTGTAGGTGATTATGTATGCGGTCTTTCCTACAAGTCAAATACAGTTGTATGGTTAGAAACATTTCATAAGGAATATTCATATTGGCAAATTCTTATGCATAAATATATGATCATGCAACTACTTTCGCCAATACAACATTCATCCATATCTCACTGAAACTTTCTAGATGCCTTCCATCTCTACCAAGACAGCATTGAGATTGTGCACTAATCCAATATGTCAGCAAAGAGGTTTCATTCTAGATAAGTAGCAATGGAGAATTTGTATAGCACTATGAGCTACTTACCCATCACATGCATATTAGTAGTATACTGTCATTAATGCAAACATCCTATCATGCATAATACATTAACTAAATATCAACAAGGGCATAACAAAATAATATCATGAAATGACAATTGAATACTTATCTTTATTTGTTTCGTGGGTAGATTCCTTCTTGAGCCTTCAACTTCATCGTCTTCTTCATTCATAATAGGATCATTTCTTATTCAAGAGTTGAGTTCTTCATATTCCTCATTGCTTGAGGGATCTTCTTTGGATGGTAAGAGCTTGTTATTCAGTTGCTCTCATCTTCTCTTCTCTTCTTATGAGTCGATCTTCTTCATATTCCTCATCGCTTGAGGGATCTCCTTTGGATGGTAAGAGCTTGATCTTCAGTTGCTCCCACCTTCTCTTCTCGAGCTTCTTCTTCTTGTGAGTTCTCTTTCTAGAGTCTATTGAAAGTAATCACTTCCTTCTAGCACACATTCCTCACATGAATGAATTCCATGATCCTGGGAGGCCATTCAAGGTGGCCATCACCACTTCTGCATTCTTCACTTTTTCTTTTACAGCTTCAAGTTGTTCTTTGATTTGAGATACTCTTATGACTGCATGGTCTCTGCATTCTGGATCTTCACATTCTTCGACTGGTTTCTTAAGGTCATGTTCTGATTTCTGTTCTTCCCTTCAAATAGCTTGGTCAAGGAATCAACATCTTCAGTGTCTTTAAGGAAGACACTTGTGGTACAAGTTGATCCGTGATTGAATCAACCATGATCTTCTTGGCCTTGACCAAGTTCTTTTTGTGAAAGGCTTCTAGCCTCATCTCCCTCTGAAACTGGAACCTCCATACTCATGTAGGTGTCCAATCGATTTTTTTCAGAGAGATCATATACTTCCAGGCTTGGAAGTTGTCAACTTCCCCAAGCTTGTCACCAAGCTGATGTGATATATCACTTTGAAATGAGAACCTCAAATGAAAATAGCAAAGGATTAGATCTTACCGATTTGAGGTGTCCGTCCTGGTTCTGGAGCTGGCTGATCTAGGGTTTGTCACAGAAACCCTAATTTTCAAACTTGGAATATTTCAGATCTGATTGGATAGACAGATAGATCTCTTCAAATGGAGTTGTCCAATGTACTCCTTTTCTGAAAACAGTGGAGGGAAGCTCCCGGAACAAGAAGCCCTAATTTTCCAATTTCTTCTGCAGAAATTCCTGTTACTGTTTCTGTGATATCTCCAAATTTGCTGATCCTCTATGTTTGAAATTTTTCACTGAGGTAAACTCGCATGTCCTTGATCCAAAACCATAGGTTTCATCAGAATTTGTTTCACCATTTGGGATTTATGATCCTTTTCCCAAGGTGACCTGTTACAGGACTGTTTAGAACATCGAAGTTGTATGGCATGCCACGTGTCACTGGTTCATCTTCTGAGTCTGATTTTCAGATAACTGAAATTAAATTCCGTACCATTTTTGGAATATCTTCAGGAATTCCATTTGGACCTCTGTAGCCCAAGATATTGCAATTATCCCCAGGTGTCTTGTTTAAGGATGAATTCTGGAAGAGGCTAGAACCCTAACTTGGAGGGATCATATCTCCCAGAATATAGAAAATATGAGGCTAATTTTTGGACACAGTGTTAATCAGGATTTTATCTTCAGATCTTGCAATTTTCAGCTTCTGAGACTTTTCCAAACTCGTAATATAGCAAATGTACAAAAACGTATCAATTTTAGTATTTAGGGTTTTTCCTAGCTCGGGGTCAAACTAGGGTTTGACTTTCCTGAAGTTTCACCCATCCAAATTTCTTGATCCAGGTCTCTAAACTTCAGTTTTGATGAGGAGAAAAATCCTATGCTGGTCTCACTCAAAAATTCCTCTTCTGTACAAAGCCCTAATTTCTGCACCGAAAACTGAAAATGCTCGGAATTGAAATCCGCTTCGACAGAAAGATGCACCCTTCAATGGAGAGTCATCCTAGAATAATTTTGCTGATAGATTGTGGAGAGAGACCCAAAAATTAAGAATCCCTAGCT
>LPNX010124652.1:58607-207956 GCA_001517045.1 Pseudotsuga menziesii | reverse complement strand
TTGTGGGGACTTTGCCTCCTCCGACCAATAGGAGGGTAACACAATGGTGGGGACTATTGCCCCGACTTACAATGACTCACCTAGGGTCGACTTCACTAGGTTAGTCTAATAACCCAAGGGCCCCACAACTGTGGGGACTTTAACCCTTTACAAATAGGAGGGTTACTCACAATGACTTGACATGACTTTCTCATTATAGCAACTTCCCGATTGGAACATCGGGGCATGACATGACTCAAATACATCCTGGAATAAACATCGGGTTACAATAGATAAGAAATACAAGTGAATACATTCCGAAGTTACAATTACATCAACATAATGGGCATCCCTGCCTGATCCCCCTGGAGGCTACGAAGAAGGTTGAAGCAAGCTCGAGGCGGATGGGACAACAGGATCAATATATTGCAGCAATTTCCACTTGCGACATATTACATGAGAAGTACCTCACAACCACATATACATTTTGTTAAATAATAGATCTAACCTTATCAACCAATTGGTTGGTTTCTTTGGTTATATATTTATTCCTTTATTTATCAATAGTATCAAACTTATCAAAAGTTTTTTGTTTTCACTATAAATATTTTTGTTTTATGGTAATATGTCCACACCGGTAAATGTATAATGTTGTTATTAATCTCCTATTATGGAATATCAATAATAAAAGTATTGTCACTTTAGAAATTATTAAAAATTTAATATTTAGAATGGTCACGGTCCTCATAAATAAATCTAAAGGATTTAAAATATAGATAATGAAATAACTTGGTTCAAATTATAGAAGTACAAAGAGTGTGACTATTAGCTTGAGCATTTCATTAGTGAGAGTTAGGGATTTCTATGATGGTTTTGTGCATATGGTTGATTGATTGCTTCCTTGCTTTCTTAATGGGAGAGCTCAAACTATTACAATAATTGATTCTTACATGATAGTTAATTTATCTATTAAGCACATGATTGCTATAAACAAATCTACACAAGGTATTTTTGTAGTTCAAAGTTTCTTGCATAGAAATGTTATCTTCCAAAATTAAAAAGGAGAAGGAAAAATGTTCTCCTTTAACTTTTAGTACTCATTAGATTTGAGTACTCTTTAAGAAAACCTAAACTTAGAATACAAAAAAATCCTTCAAAATGAATGTCCATGAGATTTAGGGACATGCAAACTTTGATTTAAAAGCAACAAAGAAGTCCAATTCCTTATTGATTGCACAAATAGATTTTATACACCTAACCTCATAATACAAATAAAGACTATGTGTCAAAAGTAAATAGTAGCATAAGCCAATAAAACCACAATTCCACATCTTTGCTCAGCCAAAAATTGCGTCCATTTCTTGCTTGTATTTTTACCATTTGAAGGTGATCAGTTGATTACACATTGATGGTGATCAGTTGCTTGTAATTTTGTCCTATTGCAGCAAAATCAGATGAAATGAAATCATGCATACAAATATAAAAGTGACCCATCATAGCACTAGGAATACATAGATAGTCTTTATGAAACTAAATCAAGACAATTCATAATATTAGTGAAGTGCCCATTTACACTATGATTGATTTTTTTGGTGGTACAGTTTCATAGTTGAAAATGTGTTGTTCTGAAAGTTTCTTGAAAATGTGTATAATGCAATTTCAACATAGCGAAGGGATTTTATGAAAACTAAATTTGAATGATTTCTTCAACTCCTTTGCATTTAACAACCTTTTAACTTATGAGGTAGGAAAAAGAGTGGTTAAAGAGTGTGTCCTTGACATAATAAAAAAGATCGAATCACCCCTTCTATACACAATCAAAACTTGGCAATTGCAAAGAATGCAATCAGATTTTGCAACCATACCAAGTGCTGCAGAAATGAATCAATTATATTTTAGTTGATAAGACTTTCAAACTTAACTCGGAATGTATACATTATTAGTATTAAGTATTTAATATTTGATCAAGTAATTGTATTTCAATTACGAATGAAAAATTCTTGTACATGTGAGCCACAACAAAATGACACATCAATAAAGATAATCAAAATATAGTAGCAAGTGCACATTAAATGAACGCTACCATAGGCATATATAATCTCTCTTTATTTTCCAAGTATAGAAAAAATAATACAACATAAATAATTAGGCATAAAAGGCAAATTCACAGGAAGCTTTGCTTACCTAGATGATAGATCTAGCAAGAAATCTTAGAGATTTTGGCAGGTCTCATATAATAGTCGTGTATTCTACAAAATTAGAGAGTAGAACTCAATGCTAGAGGAGATTATTATGATATGTCAAATTCTGCTACAAAACATCACTGGATTTTCCAAATGATCACCTTCCCAAGATTTCAATATATACTATACTTGAATACTACATAATTAAGACCTGCCAAACAACCTACAGAAAGGCATTTTGTGAGATAAATGCAATCTAAATGGAAGAACCAAGATTGCATAACCCTCTCTCTATAACAAAAAGAGTGATGGGAATTCTATGCGATAAATTGCAATACAAATGGAAACATTGATTGCAGAGTCCTTGATCTATAATAAGACAAGTGAATGACATTAAACTCCAGGAAATTATCCAATGTAGGGGAAAGGGAAAAACTCAAACATGAGTTCAATTTCAACAATCAATTGTTCTTAATGCTGATAAGATGAGACTGTGCATAGATAATAATAAAAAATATCCAAGACTGGAAGTCCAAACAATCAGAATCCATTATATTATATTCTTTTTCTTCATCACAATCCCCTCTAAGATTGCATCAGAACCAAAATTTCCTGTAAATTTCCTGGGCTCTATAGGACCTGGTAACTAGAAAGACACTATAAAAGGATTAGGTGGGCACAACGATTGAGTTTTCAGGTAAAATATATGTGAGTTCTTGATAACACTTTTTTTCTCTTGTTGTAGTAGGATCTCTAATTATAACCTTCCAATCAGATTCAACATCACAACTAAATTCACCTTTCATGAGAAACACCAAAGACAATAAAGTTAGGTACTAAGTTATTTACTTTGAACATGTAGAAATTCAAATCCATCCATCTCCATCCCGTTATTTTTTACACACAGTTATGTCGACAGGGGTTAACTTCGCACTGTTGTCGACAACTATTGACACAGACTCCCTAAACATCAGCCCGAAAAGGCTTTACCCTTTCCAGCAACACCTACAGGGTAGGTGCAGTCTCACCCAAGATGTATGAGGGAGGGCTGCAGGAACCAAGTTTCCACACTGGGAAGAGTACTTCGCATTATCTGTTACCTTATCGCAACATCACCCAAAAATCCAGGTTCGTAACCATACTATCATCCATATCTACTTATCATCGTCATTCGCAATCACAATTACCCGAATTTACATCAACAAAGACATCGACATACACCAAATCAAATAACACTGCAATACTTCCCATCATTCACATGTAAACATAAAACTCATCTAATCCATTATAGATTTAACCCAAATAATGCAAAAAACACATCATTCATACTTAAACCATCTTCAGAAACAACGCATTCCGCAGAGCCAAGACACTACAACTTAAAATGCCAAATTACAGACCAAATTTTCTTTGTAAGACAAAATATGCATTACATCAGTACCAAAAATGAACCACGAAAGACAAAAAAAATTCCTCGAATGATTAATGTTATGCCAAATATAGATCGATAGCTCCGTAGATAGATTGATAGATTGACATATCGATATATATGGATGAAAAACTTGTCAACCTTCATCTTTAGCATTCAACCATGAACAATAGACGACATCCATATTCTTCTGCAAACACTGTGTTCTCTTCTTCCAACAATTTTCGTGGGCCGGAGCTTGATTTCCTCGCTTCAATGGTGATGATCCGACTAGATGGATATACAAGGCAGAACAATATTTCAATCTACATAACACTTTTGATGCCAACAAAGTCCCACTTGCATCCTTTCATTTGGAACATGAATCCCTTCAATGGTTATGTTGGTACATCAAGGCTCATGATGAGCCAAAATGGACAAATTTTCGCCAACTCCTTTTGCAACAATTTGGCCCCAGTTCTTTTGATGGCTTCATAGGAGCACTCACTAAACTTCGCCAAATTAGCACTGTGAGAAAGTATCATACAAAATTTAAGAAAGTGGCCAATCGCACAGAAGGATTGTATGATGCATTCTACAATATTTGTTTTATTATTGGTCTAAAGGATGCAATATGATTTGAGGTTAAAATGTTTTGTCCCAACATAATGATGAAATCCCTAGGGTTGGCTAAGTTGGCGTAGTACAACATCATAGCTCAACAGCGCTCCAAACCAAATTTTGATCCATTCAGAAATATGGTTTCCCAAAGAAATCCAATCACACTAGCTCCTAGAACCACTCCTACCAATCATTTGTCTAAAGCCGAGATGCGGGAAAATAGAGAAAAATGGATATGTTATAATTGTGATGAGAAATTCACCTAGGGACATAGATGTGATGAGAAAAAACTCTATCTCTTTGATGTGGATTCTCCTCCTACACCTGAAATTTGTGAAGATGCTCAAGATCCAATGGATGATCAAGTTGACATTCAATAGCCGCTTGTTGACCCTCCTTCTCAGGACTACCACCCAGAGATATCTCTCCATGCATTAGTCGGAGTCACCACCCACAAACCATGTGGGTCAATGGCTTCTTCAATAATCTCCCTCTTACAATACTCATTGATTCTAGTAGCACTCATAACTTCATTGACCCTCAGATTGCCAAATAGGATGATTGTTTTGTCCATCCTTGCTCCACCTTTGAAGTCATAATTTCCAATGGTTATGCACGCTTGGATCCATCTTATGGGATTTTATTGAACTTTGGATGTAGTTTTCAGTCAATGGGAAAAAACACACATTGAAGGGCTTACAACCAGGGTCTCTCGGCATCATTAGCTCACATCGCATGGAAAATATTCTTAAGAAGAGTTTACATGGTGTCATCACTCAACTCCATTCCATTCAGACACAACCATCATCGGTCTCCACTACTTCCTTTGCATATACAACAAAGTTTGGGTAAGGACAATCATGTGGTGTATGCTCTTTGTCACACATTTGGTGACCACGTTTCTCTTTCAACTATTTCTATACCTATTCCAAATTTGTTGCAATCTATTCAACAAGGTTATGTCAATGACTCTTCATTGTCTAAAGTCATCCAATAGTTGGCCAATAACCCTTCTGGTGTACCACATTATTCTTGGGATGGTGCTTCTCTGAGATACAAGGGTCGTCTAGTACTTCCCCAGAGCACAGATCTTCAACAGGTTGTCTTCTATGAACTCCATGCTTCTCCGTCGGCAGGGAACTTTGGGTTCCTCAAAAGATATGTGTGGGCACGACGTAACTTATTTTGAAAGGGAATGAAAAGGGAAATTCAACAGACTGTGGTTGAATGTGATACCCACCAGTGCCATAAGGGTGAAACGACACTCTTTCTGGGATTGCTCAAACCCTTTGCCATCCCTGCATGGATTTGGACATATTTCAATGGATTTCATTGAAGGGATCCCTAAATATGGAGGAAAGATAGTGATCTTGGTTGTGGTCAATCGCCTCTCCAAATATAGTCAATTTTGTGCCCTCATCCATCCATATGTCGCCTCCTCAATCACAAAAAATTTCATGGAACATATATTCTGTCGTCATGGAATCCCTTCTCCCATTATCTCAGATCGCGATGCAACTTTCATAAGTCATTTTTGGACATAACTTAGTCTTCCACAGTGGCAATAAACTAAATATGAGTTCAAAGTATCACCCACAAACAGATGGCCAGACTAAAGTTATCAACAAATGTTTGGAAACTTATCTTAGTTGCTTCAACTTTGAACAACAACATTAATGGGCAAAGTGGCTCCCTCTCACTAAACGGTGGTACAATACCTCCTACCACACTGCATCTAAAATGACTCCATATGAAGCAATCTATGGTTAGGCACTACAAATGCTCCTTCCATACACCCCTAGCAGTTCAGAAGTTTAGGTAGTTGACATGGTTCTCCGAAACCAAGATAAGATTCTTCACATTTTGTAGGACAATCTTCACATGGCAAGAAACCGAATGAAACAACAAGTCGATCAGCATCATTCTAAGCGCATTTTTCAAGTCGGTGGTGTGGTTTTTCTTCATCTATATCCTTACAAGCAATCCTCTCTACAACTCAAAGGGTTTCATAAGCCGACACCAAATTTCTATGGGCCATATAAGGTTCTTCAGAAGATTTGGTTCATTGCTTATAAATTGGAACTTTCTACTTCTTCTCCCGTTCACCCAGTATTTCTTGTCACTTGTCAAAATAAAGTTATTGGAAACAACATCAGAGAACAAATTGTTTTACCAGAACTAGATAATGATGGATCCATCATTTTGGAGTTGAATCTCATCCCCAATAGGAGCTCTAGTCAGCTTCACTCTCAATCCATCACAAAGGTATTAATTTAGTGGCACGGCATGCAACTAGAGGATGCTACATGAGAATGACTCCTTCATATTCAACAACAATTTCCACATTTAAAGTTTTGAGGACAAATATTTTCTAAGAGCGAGGGGATGTTAAGAACCCATGTCAACCCTTCTCTTTACTTTACTTTGTTAGTATATTGTTGTTGGACACATATGCCTTGTAAGTCGTCCCGTGAGTATATTGTATTATCCCACATTCATGGGGAGTAATGGTTGTTTAGATTACACTTAGTATATAAGTATGTGTTGAGGCCAATGAAGGCATCCAAGAGTTATTTGTATTGAGCTTTCTCAAAAGAGGTTTTCCCCTCGAAGTAGCCTGCAACCAATAAAATTCCTTCTATGTTTTGTTATTTCTGTTATATCATGCATTTTCATTATTTATTGCAACTAGTTTCTCACACATTGTCGTCATGAATAATTATCTAAACTAAAACCGTTAGGATGAGATTGAATGCAAACAAATGAACAAGAGTCACAACTACCATTGAAGAAATCTTGTTAGGGTTAACCTTGACTCGGGAATGAGTCAATTTTTTTAGGTCTTAGCACGTGTTTTTAGGCCCATGGTATTTGGTGGCCAATGGTATTTTTCCATGGTATTTGGTGTTCCATGGTATTTGGTGGCCCATTGTATTGTCCTGAGGTATTTCATGTAAAGAGGCCTTTATGAGGCTTGAGGAGGCTCCATTGTAAAGTGGCCTAGAGGTGAGTGGTGGCTAGCTCACTTGGCCTGGCTTATCCGGTTTTGGTCAAAGGAGATAATAGATCTATTATTGTGGTTTTTCCTGGTATGGGATTTTCCATGTAAACATTGTGTTTCTATCTTATATGTGTTGCTATGTCGGTTTATGTTATCTCATTATTAATTATATGTATGGTCATTTAAATAATAAGAACCAGTATCAAAGCCATGGTTTGACATATAGTTGTGCCCATTGTGTAAAGAACTGGTAAAGCCAAGACCTAGACCTAGCTAACAGAGAGGTGTATGTGAAATCCCCAAGTTAAGCTTAAAGGGGGGATTGTTAGGGTTAACCTTGACTCGGGAATGAGTCAAATGGTTTAGGTCTTAGCACATGTTTTTCAGCCCATGGTATTTGGTGGCCAATGGTATTTTTCCATGGTATTTGGTGGCCTGTGGTATTGTCCTGAGATATTACATGTAAAGAAGCCTTTATAAGGATTGAGGAGACTCCATTGTAAAGTGGCCTGGAGGTGAGTGGTGGCTATCTCACTTGGCTCGGCTTGGCCAATTTTGGTCAAGGGAGATAATAGATCTATTATGGGGGTTTTTTCTCGGTTTTGGGTTTTTCGTGTAAACCTTGTGTGTCTATCTTAAATGTGTTGTTATGTTGATTTGTGTTCTCTCATTATTAATTATATGTATGCTCATTTAAATCCTAAGAAATCTATGAACTAAAACCCTTGGGATGACGATGAATGCAGGATATGGAGTTTCTTGAAACTCCATTCCAATAAAACCTAAAGAAATAAGTCACCAAAATAGTTTACCAACCGGAAAAAATAGCATGAATACCCATACTAGCCACTAGAATAGCAAGAAGTTGCGTTAACAGATTTACTACCAAAAATAGCATGAGGATGTGTGCATGTGGTCGTTATTTATTGTACCAATAGACAAGGAACCTTCTACAGTGGCTAGGGACAATCTCTCGTTGAAAGAATGCCTTCGATGTAAATATGAGAGATTATGGCAATAGTATATGATGTTGTGGATAACTATACATTGAATGACCAAATATTTGAATAGACATGTGACCTTTGGTTATTTTTGTTTAATTTAAAGCATGAACAAAATATACAATAGTCTAGGTTATTGGCCTGACCTCTATTAATACAACCTCAAGGATTTGGTGTGCAATTGCATCATTGCATGTAGACAAAATTGTTAGGTTCCCCTCAAGGTAGATAGGCAATTGGAAAGCACAAATCCAAATAACACACTAGACACAATAGATAGATAAGCATGCGATGGATTTTCTCATTAAGATATCCACATATAAATTCACAATAGATGGATCTTGGGTTCCAAATTCCTAAGGCATCTCTTGGACTCCTAAGATGATTGTTCACATTTTCATGTGACTCTTGGGATCTTTAACACTTATAGATTAATGTTTCCAACAATCCCCCAACTTAATCTAAAGGGGTGTATAGGAGTCCAAGAAAAGAGAGATGAAATATGGGGAAAGTCAGCTACACAAGGCTGCACATCTCCAACTTGAAAAACTGAATTTGCCAAGCAAGTTAGCAAAAGCTGACTTCTTTTGCTAAGTATAAGTGCTCCTTGAAATGGTGGTTTTGGCTAGCCATAAACCAAATGGGGGATAACTGAAGATGAAGTCTTTTATTACGTCGGTGGTTTAAAGCTGACCACGAACTCTCAATCTCAACAACTATAAAATTGTGAATCGTGAAGTGGTCTAAGACTAGCCACAAGCTTTGGAACTTGATTGGAAGGCTCAGAGGTTCGTAGTGTAACATTATGAAATGTTAGCAGAAGTTGATTGTCTTCTGCTAGACGAGTGGTTTTAATTTTACCACAAACTCTGGAGCTTGACTTGAAGGCTCATAACTTGGAACATTTCAACATGCTAATAGAATCTAATGCATGCTACTAACCGAATAGCCATGGCTCTAGCTCTGTCTATAGATCTGTGTGGTAGGATTAAGGCTCTAGATCTGATGCAATCTCACTTGTTCCCGCTCGGTTGTTCTTGCTTGCTTGTTTTTTATTATTCGTCATTATCCCCTATCAAGAAAAATGTCAAGAGAAGGAATGCGAGATATATAAAAGTGTCACAATGTCTATCTAAAATCTCATTGTTTATGAGTGTCAAAACTAGACATAGAATACCACAAATTGATGACTGCTCTAGGGGACCTATCTTCAGGCTACAATATTATATCTGCCATCTGAATTTGGCTATGAATCGTGATTTCTTGTTCTCACTCACTTTTTTTGTATCATTCCCCCCTGTGAAGAACAAAGTGAGGAGAGGAGGATATATCAAATGGAAGATGTGTCAATAATCGTGAATGAAATCTCTAGTATGACTTATAAATCTTCTTGGTTGTTGACGACCATTGCCAAGAAATGATCCACCCGTAGTGAATCTTCTCTTTTGCAGGTTTCTTTAGAATGAAACACCTTAACGAAGAATGTGTGTATTTTCCACAACGATTGAAATGATGAAGATCAAAACAATGATCTTTCATGTGGCTAACTCAATCATAGTGTTGGCATGTCGAACTCTGAATTTATGTGTATGAATACGAACTCTTGTGGAGGAATACAACACTCTGAAACTGGATAGGGTTGGAAATTTTGAAAATGTGAACTGTCACTTCCTTGACGTATCCAAGACTATTTATGTGCTTGTTGTGGTTGATCTCTTCCCATGTCTGATGATGGGCTTGGAAGGAACAAGCGAAACTTTTGAAGCATGTCTTCATCTTCATTTTTTTCACTTCTAATGAGGTGTCATTGATTTACTTATGTGATTCTAAAGTGGCATAATTATGGGTAGGTTGTTGAATATAATCATGAAGAGGATTGTTCTCAACATGAACAAGTTCATAATGCTTTTCTTCTCATATCAGTTGCAACTCAAGTTGTAGAAACTCAAGTGTATCCTATGAAACTCTTACACAATCTCGAATGTGAGTGATTGTGTTCTTCGATCATGATTGTGTTGTCGATAGAGGAGAGAAGTAGAGTGCTCATTAACTCTACAAGGTCATTTAATGTCGTTATGTGATTAAAATAAAGCTAAAGACTCACTCAGAAAATGAAGGGATCCTTGCAACTCTGCCCTTTTACAAATAAACTAAGCAACTAAACTTCAATTTAGAAAATTGAGAGGTGTGAGGCTTAGCCGAGAATGCACCCAATTACAATTCAATTTTATTTGACACTTACGAGTACCAAAGATGCAGTGGAGATTACAAAAAAACTAACAGTTTGCAAGTTTCAAGATAGATGTTATGCTTCTCTGTCTTTCTGGTGAGTGATGATGCTCCAATTAAAAAAAATATGAATGAATTATGAATGGCTGCTACAACTAGAAGGTTCTCCAACTCTTCTTTATATCGAAGTTTAACAAAGTGGAAGTCTTTTTCCTTTTCTAAATTGCTCACAGAAATCTTTAATTCTGAAACCTATTCGCTCACAGCTTAAACATGATTTACGAAAACATACTTCCCTTCTTAATTATGCTTGGAATAACTTGATTGGATCCTTCTTACAAGAACCAATCACACAACAACAATGATAATAGGTTCACGTGGAGGAGAGGGTGTCCACGTTGCAACTCTTTAATATAAGGACTCCAAGTCGCAATAGAGAGTAGGAAGAGTGAGCAAAGTGCAACATTATATAGATCATTCCACGTTGGAAGAGCTCCACGCTTCTTGATAGACAGTCGCAGAGGGAAGCAGTAAGTCGCAATAGTTCACACTAGTCTAAAAAATGTACTGCTCAACGCAAGAACGAGAAGCAGCTCCACGCTTCTTGGAAGAGCTCCACGCTTCGCTTCTTGATAGACAGTCGCAGAGGAGAGACAACTTCTCAACAACAAATTCAATGTACTGCTCAACGCAAGAACGAGAAGCACAAAGTCACTCCAACAATCTCTCCAACGTAGCAACAATGTCAGTGATACCATCAACTCAGCATGATGGCATCCACCTTCACCATACCAGTATCATTACCAAGTCTGGGGCAATAACTTGGGAAACAATATAATAGTCTCTGTCCACAACATGGGTTTCTCTTATTCTTTCAAAATGTGGGCAATCAGATTAACTTCATCTTTTGTGGGCATATGAATGTTATAAATAAACTTCAATGCTACATTGTGTTCATATCTTGGCCTCCATCAACATGAAAGTCCCTTCATAGAGAAACACATCGTGTGCCCTCTAAAGTTTCCTTCTTCTTCCACCCTAAAATATCTAATGATTTCACTTATGTAGCAATTGTAGAGGGTAAGTACTTCGCAGAGAATTGGATGTAAGTAGCTTGATCCCAATTGTTGCATTGGTAGATTCTTTAATGCACTAAAACTACACACAATCACGATTATGATATGTTGATGGCTACACCTTCAGGATTGGAGCCTGCAGAGGATAAAATGTAGTGCATGTTGGGAGAGGTGGCGTGCAATTTCAATGCACAGAAGGGAGATGCAGTCCTGCCCTTCACTCTTCCATAGATTAGGGTTTGTGCAGTCTTCAAAAACTGAATCAATATATTAGTTAGTAGCAACATGGTCTCAATGTGTGTCTATTCACATATTGTAATGTACCTTTTCAGAATTAAAGGCGTACTAGGAAAAAATTTGAAAAGAAACATTGACTAGTTTATTTCAGACTTGCTTTAAACACCACTAAACTTTTCCTATTCTCCCCAAAGTTTGTATTCAGGTCAACTACATCCTATGGACAACCTACAAAAACCTAAACAGACTCCCAACTTTGGCATCTACACATTCTTTTGTCTACATCACAACTGAGTAGACTCCTTTGGAAAAACCAAAGGCTTCAAGGCAATGGACACATAATTTATGTGGAACCCATTGGATTCTAGTGCAAAAATAGAAGTAGTTGGACTGATCTATACCCCAACCTACTATAAAACTCTGATAAAGATCATTGGACTTGACTTGACAAAGTTTAGGATCTAGGAAGAAAAAAACATTTTCAAGACTACTCAAATAGTCACTTACCAAGCGAGCCCAAATAGCAATGAAGGGCAACAAATTGTTGGTTTAATGGTTGAGATAAGTTTGAATTTGTCCTAGATACTAGCAGCAACCTTCATATCAGAAAATAGATGGGAAAAAGTCGGTATATTACTTTGAAACTGAAAACTAGTCAAAATTTGTCAATATCTACAGCATAGGATAAAAGATTCATCTAAATATACAATTTCTGCATAATTGAATCTCAATACTGAAAAAAAAATATATATTCTAGAGGACATGGATTACATCACAAAGCTGCAGTGATAGAAGCCACATCGGTTTGAATACACATCACCATCCAATACAACAATTACTCATTGGAAAATTACATCAAGCTCTTAGAATTTGAACTGTTGGAATCTTAACCCACTGTCTCGAAATCGAATGAACTACAATAACATGAAAGACTTACAAATGAGCTCACTAAGAATGGTTGGATTCCATCTCCTCAATCTCTAGATGAAGAATCAAATAGCATATTGAACAACAGGGGTGCATCTCCCAGCTGGTAACAAGGGGCACATCTCCCAAGTCTTTGAAAATCTTCATAGCTCTTCAATTCGAATAGAAAAAATGACAAAATATGTGAATGGTGTGTTCTGCCTCTTTTTTATAGACTAGTTAGCTTCTTGGACAATATACATTTCTTGTGGACACCCCAAGCCTGATCCATTGTGCCCTACTTATCCAAATTAGGAATTACAATTTTATATGGCTCTTTCTTGCTTTCTGATTTTTCCTTGCTTTAGTATGCTTTTCCTTAATTTTGTTGATTTCTTGCTTTTCTTTGCTTTCCTACTTTTCATCGCTTTCTGCTTTCCATTTTCTTTCTATCATTTTAATAGCTTTCTTGCTTTGACTACTTTTCTTCCATATTTCTTGTCGAAGACAACTCATAAGCTCCACCTCAACCATTATGCACCCTCCTGGGATACCTAGGCATTTCCAATTCACCAAACTATTAATTATTTAATTAAAGTGCAAACTATAGGTTACATACTTCTAAATAATTCATATGCCAAAATTACTCCTAAGCTACTTTATATGAATTTCTGCCTAAACCCATAGGGATTGATTGGGTTAGGGGAATGATGTAATACCCCCAATTTGACCCTTGTCATGTATTCAAGTAAATTATGTAAATATGCTAGTTTGGATTCCTAGTGCGAAGCTCAAGACCAAGGCCTGACTAGTGAATGGATAGGCATATGTGATGTAAATATTTTTATTTGGACTATGTGTTTGTCTTATAATGCCAATTCGAAATATATGTAAATATTATCTCCATAAAGAATAAAATGGTCCAAGGATGACTACGTAAAGAGCACCAAAGGAGATTTGATTCCATTAGAGGGGAAGAGGAAAGGGGCCTATGGGAAACTAATCCTTTGCTGCCAAGTGTCAACCTTTGAACTCACCCAAGATTCTCTGATGTGCCTTGAATAAGCCAAATATCTCATTTTTTTACTATTTTCTAATCATTGAATGCATGTGTGAATGTGGTGGGAAAAGTCACTTCATGTAGTTATTGAAGCATGGGGCTTACTGCACTTTTGGACAGTTTTGCCCCAAGTCAGAAGTCCTTTATTCTAATGTCAAAAGTAATGTCAGTTGTCTTTTCACCATTTCCTCATATCTCTTAGAGTCAACCCACATTCTCTCATTCTTGCATGTGGATCTAGACTTTGCAAATCTCTCCATGGTTGTTCATAACCTTTAGCAACTGTGTACAACCCATAAATTAGAATTGGGAGCTAGGACAGTGAATTTGGAAGGTAAAATTGATGGTTGTTCCCATTGATTTTTGTTTCTCGTAGATGCTTGAGAGGCCATGAAATGAGGCTACAGGTGGTTCCCAACAACATTTAGTAGCATGGTCTTCTTCTATGTACACACGAGAAGCACTCGACAAGATGCACCACCCAAGAGAACCATGCATCGGTGAAGGGGATTCCTGAGACAAGAAGGGTGTTGTGTGGGACAGTTATTGTGGAAGCCAAGGCTGTGAGAGATGATTGAGTTCCTTGTAGAGATCTGTATGAGCATTTGGATAAGCATATAGAGCTGATCGGGTTGTGGGCTAACAGAGAGAAGCATGCAATTCTTTCCTTCACCCTGGTGGCCTCATAGCCTAGCTTGGGGGCGGTGTTGTGGAAAATAATGCACAAGAGTGCTTCCCACTTTGTGATGGGGCTAGGCCTTGTAGGTTGCAGCAAGTCATCAGTATCAAGCCCCTTTTTGGGAGAGGGTGAGATGAGGTTGGATGACCCCAAAGTGATCCAAGAAGAGATTGTTAGAAGTAAACAAATAGAAACAAAATAGAAATAACAAAACATGAATGAAATAACAAAAAGGGGGAGAGTACACAAACTTCAACAATCAATATGAACCAAACCACTTGTATATTTCCCAATAGTCAAGCTAATACAAACACCTTGGAGAGGTGGGCTCCAAATGGTGGAAAACACTCTTCCTAAGGGAGGTCCTCCTTGTCCAACAAAATACATAAAGTTTGGTTAGTTAACCAATGGGAAATGGGAAAAACACTTGCCCCTTGATAGAACGAGGTAAGGAAGCTCTAGAAATGATTGCCAAGTGAGGGAAAAGGGTGAGCAAGATGAGAGCTCAAGCACAATTCTTGTAGCATAACTGTGCTTCCAAATCTTCTTAGAAATACTATGCCCATGACCTTCTTTTATAGGCCAAGAGGAGGCCAAGAGGTGGCCAAGAAGTGACAAGGTCACATTGTTGAACCTATTGATTCATGGTTTGATCTCCCAAGTACACCAAGTGACCATTTAAGGAAACCAAGAGTGTGAGAGACAAAATTCAAAATTCAAATGGGTAAGTGGAGCTTTCATGAGCCATCAATGCGTCGTTGGTGGGTGAGATCCCACTATTTATGTTAGTAGCATGGGTATTGAAGGAAATTCCACACTATAGTGAAAGCGTTGTTCTAGAGGATTGTGCTACATCGCTAGTAACCAGATTTCAACCGGCGTTGTTTCAGTTTTTAGTTGTTTTGAGGCTATCCTAGGCTCATTATGCTTTTTGGACCTTGCAAAGGTGTCTTCGATCATGTGCATGTTGTATGTTGATGACGCTTTACCATGTGAATCGTGAAATTTTCGCAGGTGTGCCAGTTTTTCATGATAACATATGCCCTCTGATGTATGAGGTTTGAAAGGTACTAGAGCTGACAATGCATCATTGTTTCTTGTTTGATTTCCTTATTGTTTCATCAAGCTTTGTGGACAAGAATGACCTTCTGAAGGAGAAGGCTTTGCTAATGTGATGGTGTTTATACAAACAAGGTGGGCATTCCCATACTCATGAAAAGTGTGCCAAAAGGGATACAAAATGAAGAGATTGATGGATCTCTCATAAACTATTGAAGGCATGGGTGAGGGTGGCCTCAAACCATGCGAGAGTACATGAACCTGGAATGTTTATGATTGGTGTTGAGGAAGCAGAATTGCTATGAATCTAAAGAGGCCCATAGGGATGGGGGTTTGGAATGAATGTGGAGCCATGGGGGTTTTGATGTACCAAAGCTGTTGCAACTTATCATTTTCAAATGTGAACACTACTACCTTCAAAATGTACGATCCCCCCTAATGCGAATAAATTATTTATCAGCGAGCATAGGGGGAGACTACCAAGTTAAGGAACGCTGATGAAATTCCTTACTTGGTCCAAGGTAATCCCTTATAGTGATCGAAAGGAATCTAAAGGTACTACCACTAATTCTTCAACTATCATAATATGTGTTTTGATGTTGATGAGAGCTAAATAACATGTACAAGACGAGGGTATTGTCGTAATAACCAATATCATGTTGTAACCATGTGAAACTAATTAACCTGACACAATATTGGCTGACAAGCATGGGGCTCATACTTCCTTCGATTGATGATATACCAGGAGGGGGGGAAGGGCTAACGGCACCATGCTTCAAATGGGGGTGTGACAGAGGGAAACAAATTGCAAATGAAGGGCTTTGTGAGTGACACAAGAGAGGAGCTAGTGAAGGCTGATAAAGGCATGACTTGTGATGTATTAGGAGACATTTATCGTCTTCGATTAAAGGTGGCCAAAGGATTGTTATTGAAAGAATGATTGGTTCCCTTATGTGAATGGAGTGGGGATTGTTTGAACATGAAGAATAATTGGTGGGGTCCCCATGGTTTTGGACCAATTTGGTGATAGGTGGGACTTACATAGTTTTTAGTGGATCGGGGATTTATTTGATGATGGGCAGGGTTCCCATGGTTTTGAGTGGGTTGAGGAACCCATTTCCAAAATGAAATGAGGAGTTGGTGTTTTTCAAACGCAAAGACAAGTGCCCCATGATTCAATGCCATGCATAATGTTCCTGCGAGAATAACTGAATGGAGTTGGTAGTTTGAAAGGGGAGGGGGGTCCATTGGTGTCTTGGCGGAGGTAATTATACGAAAGAAATTCTCATATTGGAAGTGTTCATGGAGGTATGAGTAGGACATGGTAAAATATATTTCATAACTAGTGCAGAGGAACTTGTTTTTTGTGGCACTACTTGAGGTAGGGGATTAAATGCACAACTATAGAATAATTGGCTTCAGGCAAGGGACTTTGGTGGGGACAAATTCCTTAAACTTGTGGGGGGATTGGCACCATGGATGTTGGTGATGATGAAGGTTTGTCGGGGGAAAACATGCATGGGGGTAACAGAGTGGCCTTAGTTGGGATGTTGATGGCACATCAAAACTGGGATATGGATTGATGGAGAAGGATATTTCAAGTATGCATATTGGTATCAAAGGGGAATGTTGGTGTCGAGAGGTAAGTTCCATAATCATATATGAAAGTGAAACTTTACATTTTGTCCAGCGGCGGTCGTTATGGATGTTTAGATCATTTTCCTGCAGTCATGGTGCACATACCCAAGTGTATTAAAGAACATGACAAAGGTATCAATGATACAGAAGTAATAACTCAAAACATATTGCATCTGCACGAGGAAAACCTCACGTTCAGTGCGCAAAATGGGGCACTGAAATGAATAGTGGGAGGTGGTGCCACATGCACGGTAGGGGCGTGATCCTCTGACCGAAATGAGTGTTGGGGCCCTTATAGGGGATGAGGGCCTAGTATGAATAGGAAACATTTGTAGGTATTATATGCATGAAATGCACCCATTTCGTAGGGTGTCATGAGTTACATGGCTTGGTTGGGTTGAGATGATGAAGGAGTCTCAGGAAAGGTGAGCTCTGGAGACACCATTTTTTCCACTTCATCAATGGCAATCATATTGATGGATGCTACTTTCGGTGGTAGAGTAGGCTCAAGTTCCTCTATTGTTTGTGTGAAGTGAATGGTTGTTAATACATTTCGATATCAAGGAAGATCAAGGAAATGGTGGGTATAATGCCCAAACTGAGAACAAATTGAACACGCTTTGTTGGTGCATAATGACATGGACTTAGGGGTTGATGGGTTTGATGTGCCCCTAGTCTCAGATTAGGGAGAAAATGTGGTACTAACAAGTGTATTTAGCAAAATTATCATCTCGGGCAAGGTAAGGCATAGATTTGTTGTGTGACATTATTATCGACATAGAGCGCATGGGGGTGTGACCCGCATTATAGGAGTATCACGCATGATGGGTTCTTTTATCGTTTGTTGAGTGGAACCTTTCATTTTTTTTTTGGTTGTTCCTAACGACGATGAAGGAGTATGGTTTTCAATAATGGGGGATTTCAACTTGGGCTGAGTAGTGACCCCATGGGCGAGGGTAGGTTGTTTGGGTTCAAGAATGCCCTGATCTTGTGAGTGACTGTAGGTTGTGGTTGAGTCATAGAGGTGGTGCTTTCGGTGGACAAAATTGGAGTGGTACTTCGTTGTATTGGGACCATCTTGTAATGGGCTACAAGTGGAGAATCCATCTCTAGAAAGGGTGGTGTTAGGTACCATATAGGTAGACCTAGTGTGAGTCCCGGTAGGGTTAATTGGGCCATGACCAGTGCTCCTGTGTACTCCCATGGGGAGGTAAAGAAATGGTATCTATAACATAGACGATACTGATGAGTTCAGGATTTTCTCAACGTTGTGGATAGATGGGGTTGTTCATGATGATTCTCCAGGTGTGTATGCTTCTTTCTATATGGTAGAAAGGGTATGCATGAGACCTTCTATTGGAGGAGGAATGACAAGTGGAGAACCTGAATTTTCTCCTAGGAGGTTTGAGTCCTTGTAGACTCCTGGGCTAATCCCAACATATGGTGTATTCTTGGTCTCATTGATGGTTGGCAAGACGTTTTTAGGATTGGCTGAAAATTTGGGATTATAGTAGCTCAGTTGGTCAAGGTTTATCACCTTCCCATTGAATGGGAACATCATGATGTGGAAAACCGAGGAGGTGGTCGCCTTTATGGTGTACATATAGTTATATCCCGAAATAATGTTGTAGTCAAGTTGGGAATATATGACTTCAACATCAATCATGACCATTTTGCCTGCTATCTCGATGGGGACATTCTACTACAAGACGTGTGGTTGGGATGGTCGACCATCATATGCACGGAGAGCAATAGAGGATAGTGCTAACTCGGGAAAGCCCATTTTTTTCTACTCATTGGAAGACATTACGCATGTGGATTTTCCTTCATCAATGATGCATCGATGGATGACGATGTTTTTTACTATGACTAGAACTTGGAATGTGATCGATGAGGTTATTCATGGTTCACCTTTATCAAGGTCAAACATCAAGAGATTTGTGTCAGAAGGGTCGATAGCATCTAGTGCATTCAAGAATGCATTTCATTGGGAAGGGAATGATTGAAGTACCTATGGGGATAACATGGAGGCTGGTGATTGTGACAGACCATCCACAATGTTGTAATTATGCACAGCCTTCCAGTGAGGATTATGAGCGGTACATTGTAAGGGTGCTTTAGGAATAGTTTGGATTTCTTTATGGTAGGACGTGGGATCTGTAAAGGTCCCTTAGAAAGAACTGAAGTTTCTTTAAGGACGGGTGAGGTTTCAACATTGGTGTACCCATTAGCGCAAGTATGTAGGTTGAATGATGTTGAGTTCATGTAATGTTTTGGAATGATACTTTGCTTGGAGGGTGGGGATTAGATTGCTGGGTAACCACCCCTTTATTGCCAAAGGGTTGTTGAAAAACAACTTGCTATAGTTGTTGTACAGGAGGCACTTGAGGAGGGTTTACGGGTGTCTGGTTCTGGGCTCCCAACATCTTTTAACAGTCAGTTATAAGAGGAAAATGGTGAGTGTAATGACCATACTCACCACATATTGAGCAAGCGCAGTTTGTCCTCAAGTTGTTGTTCTTTCCTTGTTTGGGGGGATTTCCCACTTATGGTGCTTGGTTACCCTGGTTTTGATTTTGTTGGGGGAATTGGTTGCTCCCTTGCCCTTGTTGTAGTGGTTTCATGCTCTTCCCTTTCTTCTTCCCCTAATTCTATGGATTTGGGGGATTGTGATATTAAGATACTCGAATTGTTGAGTTTGTTATTGCATATAGGGTTGAACAAAGTTGAATCTCGTATGGAGTATGGGTGTCATACATGGAGGACATGGATATGGATAGTAGGGGTGACATCTTGAGGGTGGGACATAAGTAGGTTGTGTGGCATATGATGTGGATGTCGATGTAGGTGGTGTCATTGGTGGTTGAGGAACCTCTTGTACTTGACTTGTACTTGTATAAATAGGGTTGTATGTTCCATACTTAGAGAGACTAACTGAAGGATTTGGTACAGTAGCAGTGGGATTCGACACAATGGGGACAGGTGAGTACTGCGTTACCTGCAGTGGTGCTGCAGGGTTTGTTTGTGGGGGTACTTTACTTTGGGAAGAAATAGACCCAATAATCCCATCCATGGAATTTCACATCCCTGTAACGGGAGGATCGAGGAATAGATGCCGAGGGGATTTGGGAAGTACAGTGTACAAATACCCTGATTGGACATATATAAGATCAAATTTTTGGGCTTTAAGGATAGTTTCTTCCTTAGTTTGTGGCATGGAGGTGGCCGCATCCTTTGCGATAGATGGCTGGAGTGATTTGAGGAACCAATCCAAGAGGAAGGGGGCTTGAAAATTGATTTTTCATAATGCATGAAGACGATGCCATTCATGGATATGGCTCGCTATATGTGTCGCAGTATTTTTCGAAACTCTCTAAGAATTTCAAGGCCAAGCTCATGTCTTATGGGTAGCTAAAAATATGATAGGAATGATGTGGCAATAGCCTCAAAGGTGTTGTGATATGCTCTTGTTATACTTACATACCATTTTGCCGCTACTTTGATGAGGGTTCTTTGGAAGAGATGGAGGTAGACTAAATCTTACACTATGTTATTGGAGGAACACCATATATGCAAATATATAATGTGGTTGGCAAGGTCATCTCCCTACTTCCCTTCAAATTTAAAGATATCTAAAGGTATCTTTTCTAGCATATTTGGGAAATTAGCGTCATGAGCTATGGGATCATTGACTAACTTGGCTAGGTCAGGGAGGTTCAGACTTGCCATGAATGGTAAGTTTGGATTGGTATTATGGGCCATCATGTAATACTAAATGTTGTTTCCTCAAGGGGGAGACCTTGGAATATGTGGCGGTGATCTTTGTCTTTGATGGGAAGATGAAGACGTAGTGCGGATTCCTCCTAATGGGGGAGAAGAAGGTTGAGTATTCCTCCGTGGAGAAGTACTCAATGGTAAACGTCTTCCATGAGAAAAGGTTGGGAAAGGATCAACACTATATTTTAAGGGAGAGAGTGAATCAACTAAGGTGTATCCTCGTCTATATGATCCAATAAAAGTGGCTTGGGAGCGGCCCTGATCGGGTGATCTCCCTCGTGAGTGTTGCTAGGAAAAATGCACCTCTTGCAGATAAGAGTTGTTCCTCTAGTCTGAATGGTTCAGATCTAGAACAAATGAGTTACAACAGAGATGGAAGACTTCCCTAGAAGTTGTGGAGATATGGAATGAGTCCCTTTGATGGAGTGGTGTAGTTGTTTCCTATTATGATGGCTCTTCACGGGCGTACCTGCACAATCACATGAAACAAGAAAACAAGATCAAAAGCACCATAATATAATCCACAATTCTATGTCAGTGACTAAGGAATCCAACAATAAAATACATTATTACAACACAACATACTTCACGGAAAAGGAAGCAACTTTGCACTAAAGATGAAGAAAAAAGCTTACAACCTTTGCCTTAGTGTTGTGATGCTCCTTCACATGCCAATGCCTTGTCCCCAAAAGCTCCAACTTGCTCCTTCTATGCTCACCCTACTGATTTGGCTAGAACCTCAATGCAACAGCATAACTTTGTTCTCTCTCAACCATGGGTATGAGCCTGGTTTTATAGGCCTTGGGATGATATGGATGGTTGAGTAAATGGTGGGTGAGGTGGAAGGGAGATCCCAAGAGGATGCATCTCGATTCCAAGTGGTCCTTAGGAGTAGGGATGAGTGTGCCACTAATTCTTCCTTCGAGAAGCTTCGCGGAATCTTCTCTTTTTCACTTTTTACCTCGGCCACCACTTCTTCTCCATTATGAAAGAGCGGTGACAAGGTAGAACCACTCATTTAACAAGGGAGAAAAGTGGTGGCACCTCCTATTGTCAAGATACAGTGAGAGTTACTGAAGAAGGTAACTCTTCTTTCCTTAAGGGAAAAAGTGGTGTTGGAATTTTATATGCAAGACTGAAGTCAGGGCCAGTATTTTCACTTCACAACTTGGAATTTAGAGCAATAATTGATGTTTGGGACCTCATCACATGATGATGATGATATTTATGTGTAATTGAATGCCCCCCAAAGCATGAGGCTAGAGGGATATGATAGGCGAGAGATTTGAAAGAGAAAGTTATCACTTTGAGGCAAGAATTCACTTGATCGAAGATCATCATCAACCAGGCATCTACAATACATCAATACTTTTGACTCATAACCAAATGTCTCCTCATCATGGTTGCAAACCAATACAAGGAAGATCCATGAGAGAGATTAACAAACATGGCTACTAGAATACATCGTAGATCCATGTGATATAGGACTCAAACTTGGGACATAGCTACCAGAAAAACATTATACATCTATGTCAAATGAACACAAATTTGAGTACAGCCACGACCATACAAATGTAGATCCATGCTAGGTTTCATACAATATACTCCATTGCAACATGGGGAAAGCAATGAGCGCTTTTAACAGATACCCAAGGTCTTTGTCTCGTCTTCCACAAAGTATGATTCTATCCATGTGATTACAATGATTTGATGTCGAACATAGTAAAAACCACTTGATTACCATTCAATAACATGAACCATTAACAAGTGCGAGGGAGATCACCATTGATGTCAATGATTCCCAATGTACCCTAGTACAATCTCCTGAGTGTGAATAGATGATTTGATGTCGAACACTCAGTCGAGTCTATCGATCAAAGGTCAATGATATGAAACTATGTCAAGAGTAAGAGAATCTTTCATTAAGGTATACAGACCTCAAGGTACTAAATTTGTTTCTAAGACTAATTCCTAGATGATGATCTGATGTCGACAAGAATAGTCTCGTCGAAGGAGGGCCATGATGAATCCCACATCGATGACATGAAACTTGGAACAAAGTTCTGGAATATGTAGATGATGTAACCATAGGACTGACTCAACAGGAACTGACAAAAAGGATTTTTTGATTACAGAGGTAAACTTTCAACTTCCCTTTGAACATCGGGCAGCACGACAAAAGATTGGGCAACATTGACTAAACCAGGCGGATACCAGGACATAATGCAGTGGCAGACAATGCATTATTTGAAAGACTCAAAGGAGTGACATGACTCATGAAAGTGGATCGACTTGGAAGTCAGCTGAATACCCAATTGACTGAATGAAATGCAGACAAGTGACATGTTCAAAGGTCACTACAAACTGCCATTTTATTTGCAAAATGAATTGATCCCCTCCCTTTAATTTCTCCATCATGATTGATGAGTGCCTCTTTTCATTTTTAAGAGTTCAAAGAGGGTAACAAACACTCATTGCAGCTTATCCAAAGACAAGTCCATTCTCATATATTTCACGAACCTGAGAAAGGAGGGGTTCGTTCCCAAAAGAGGGTATCTCAGTGTTTTATTTAACAAGTCCAATGAAAGTTAACTCGACTTCGTTCATGTTTAGAGAGTCTAAAGGAAAACGGAAGAAGACTCCAAAGGGTTCTTTTTCATATGATTTAGTCCCTAGGGCCCAAAAAAAAGTATAAAATAATGCCCAAGAGAACTCTTCCAGTCATGATTGGTCAGGCTATACCTTTTTCTTAAGTAGTGGCCCCTGGTCCGAAAAAGGGGTACACTATCACCAGGAAGATGACTCTTCAGGTCCTTTTATGAGCATGAAGAAGACAAGTTCACTCAGCAATCTTTTCACATTCTAAGAGTCTAGAAAGGGCTTAAAGAAGACTCCATTAACCTTTTTCATGTTTGAATCCAGAGCACGAACAAGTAATAAACTAAGCTCAAACCAATTTTCATGTTTTAACCAGAGCACGAAAAATGAAAAGTAAGCTCAACACCAACTTACTGTTTTTAACGAGCTCGAAGATCAGTTGGAAGAATTCTCAGGGTATTTGATTCATTTTTTAGCGAGCTTGACACAGAATAAGAACTATGCTCAAAGGGTCGTTTCATGATTTAACGAGCTCAAAATTAAAGGAAAGTATGCTCAAAATGACTCCCATTGAATGGTATTTCTCAACATGGTGTTTAGTGGTTGGTACTTGCCCCCAGTACAACTGTCAAGTAGAATAACTCCAACATAAAGGGGTTGGATTCATTTCGTCTACCTACTCTATTCGTCATCCAACTAAATTCACGGTTACTACCAGGAAAAGGTTCACCAAAAACAAATGAAGAAAGAGAATCAAGTTATACAGGCAGGTGAAAAGAAGGTTAAAAATTTGAGCCTTGACACAATGGAAGGATCCGTTTCATTTTTTAACGAGCTTGACATGAAAAATGAAACTGTGCTCAAAATGACCTGTTTCATGTTTACAGAAGCTTGAAACTAAAAATAACTATGCTTGCTATGGACCTGTTTCATTTTTACACAAGATTGAAACAGAAAGGGAACTATGCTTGGGAATGGTTTCATTTTTATGCAAGCTTGGAACCAGAAGGTAAACTTTGCTTGAGGGCTAGTTTTTATTTTTTAATGAGATTAAAACTAGAAATAAACTATTCTCAAAGACATATGTTTCATTTTTTAACAAGCTTGACACATAATATGAACTATGCTCACAAACCTCTTTCATTTTTTAACGAGCTTGACACAGAAAAAGAACTATGATCACAAACCTGTTTCATTTTTTAACGAGCTTGACACAAAAAAAGAACTATGCTCACAGTGACCTGCTCTAACCCAACATGATATCCAGAGGTTGGTAGGTGTCCCCCTTACCTAAGAAGCTAGTGACTTAACTCTAGTATGATGTCTAAAGGTTGGAGCCATGCCCCCCATTTTATCTATGATGGGAGGAAGCTAACTAGAAGAAGGGGAAGGGACCAAAAGAACGCACGGAACATTCAGGGAAGTCTGATTACTAGGAATTATGCGATGGTCAGGTGTAACAAAGGAAAGCTGATAAATGGTCACAATATTCCCATCATGGGGAAAATGCATCACTCTAAAGAGTGTGGACACTACAGCCTTCATGGCATACACATAATCACATCCAAGGAGCAAATTGAAATCTAAATGACCTTGGACCACCATAACAACAATACAAACAATTTTCCCTCCTAATGTAATAAGTAAATGAGGAAGGATCCCTAAAGGTGTAGTAGGTCTTTGATTAAAATCTAGTATCTAATCGGTGGTTGGCATAAGCTGAGGAGAACCTAAAGCTTGTCAAGCAATTGAGGATAGAATACTAACAGAAGCCCCTTCGTCAACAATAGTGCGAAGCATTCTCCTAGTGGTAACATTCACAACTATCTGGAAAGGAAGACTCAAATGAAGATGAGACTCTATTAGGTTACTCTAGTCAAAGGAAATAACCTCAGTACTTGGAGAGGGTTCTGTTGAAAGAGACAAAATTTCCTCTTTTCGAGAACATTCAAAACAAAGCATGAAAACTTCAGCAGGTTTTAGTTCATTCTCTACTGGAAGAGAAGAACAAGACGAAAATTTGGTCAAAGCGACTACTTCAATCTTAACACTCTCAGACGAAAGAGTGGGATCGGGTGTAGATGACGTCAAATCGACCACTTTAACTTCACTCTTCAAAGGAAGAGTGGGATCAACCATAGATGGAACTGGATCGACCACTTCAACTTCACTCTTCAATGGAAGAGTGGGATCAACCACTTTATCAACCAATGGGATGTCAAGTGACAACTTACGATAACCTATTGGAAGTCATTTCTGAGGAACAATAAGATCTTCCAACAACTTAGAAGCTTCATCCATGAGAGGACAAAGGTAAGTAAAGTGCATGTCCTTACAAAGCAAACAAGGATTTCTGACTTTACCCTTTCGACTCTTAACCAAAGAGTCACTGGTTGAGGGGGAATCATCAGTATGATGACCAAAGGCTAATGACATCGGTTGTCAGGAAACATTAGACCATTGTTCTAAAACTAGGGCCAAACCATGACAATATTTCAGAAGGTGATCACCTTTGCAAAGCCTGCAAGGGAATTTGGGCTTACGCGGTTTTGGGGTGTGCAAATCAACACTTTCCACACTGGGAGGAGTAATTGGTTAAGACTTGGTTTTTTGTTTGTTTTTCTTCTTCTTAATCTTCCTTTTCTTCTTCTTCTTATCCACCTAAATACTAGTACTACAACTTTCAACAGATGAAGAGGGAGAAAGGTGAGAAGACTCATGTGGCGAAGAAGGCAAGGGATCAACATGATGTTTATGCTCCCGCGATGAAGGATTATGATTTGAAGCAGTTGGTGTACACGGGATAACTGGACTGGAGAATAACCAAGTAGGTAATCCAATAGTCAATCTAGGAAGTCTTAAAGTATCCATTAAAGGAGGACCAACATCCTCATATGGAGGGAAAACAAAAGAAGTGTTTGTCTCTTGGTTGGTAGTCCTAGAAGGCGAAGCCATAACTATGTAACAAAAACTCTCTCTCTCTTCTAAAAAGTCCTAACTGTACATACAACAAGCGCTACTCAAACTAAAGCAGCAAGAAAAATATGTGAGAGGGGTGGATTAAAGGTCTAGAACCTCACAGGATTTTCAAATCACCACAACTCGCTATATATCGCAAGGTCCAACAGTAGAGCGTGACAAAGAGGACTGGGACCCTACCCTTTCCTGAATACTCGACTATCTAGACGGTACGTGAGTAGTAATATCCTCGAGTGTTGTTCTCAGTGTATTGCGATGATAAGACGGCCAAAGGGCTATTCTCAGATAGTCATAGGATTCCTAAAGGTGTCTCCCAATATACCATAAAGTATGTGGGAGCTCCACTCCGTAGTAGTGATGTCTAATGCACAATCATTCGACAAGAACCTTTTGATATATTACCAAGTACGTGAAGTACCTTTTGATATACCTCTAGGGTACGTGAAAGGTTGTTCTGTATACCGGTTGGTACGTGGAAGAACTATAAGCCCCTGGGATGCAGTGTAGGCAATAAATGATAGCTCCTACGTTTAAAGACGTTGGAACACATCTCTAACCTATCACGCAAATTGCTAAAGATTTTAAACCTAAGCTAGCACTTAATTTTATATTGAACGTTTAGGTGAATCCATGAGGTGAGGAAATAAAATGTAAAACCATGTAGTATGATTGTGCAAAATTTCACTTTAACTTTCAAGGGATGCCCTACTTAAGGAAGGGAGAGAGAGATTCAATTTCTTTGAAACACAAGATAAGTCCCATACAAAAATAAAACAAACTTGCTTATATGGTACATTCCTAACTGAAACAAACAAAATCTTCTTTTTTGAACTGAAAAAGAAGTGTGATCTCTAATGAAAAGCAAGAAAAGATTGTTACAACTTTTATACAAAAGTGTTCATATTTTTAAACTAAAGCGAGGATAAACTAATCACAAAATTATACAATAACTTTCATATGGGCTTTTCACGATTTATGAAAAAAGGAAAAAAAACATACAAAAATCATGTATAACAAATGAAGAAAACTGAAATGAACCTTTTATTGTTCTATCAAAGAAGACAAATATCAGAGATCTAGCATAACCAAGTTCTATGCAAAGCCAACTATGAAGATTTAAACACCAACATCAATCACAATTTTTCAAAATACCTATGGATTCAATCACAATTTTACGAGAAACATTTTGGGCTCGTTTTTTTTTTTTTTGGCTTGAGCTTTCTATTCAAAAATGAATTGCAGATTTCAAGACACAACTATAAAAATCTGAAGCATGGATCTCAAATACGAAAAGAAGCTTTTAAGAATCAAATACCAAACAAGGCTAAAAGGAATACCTAGCACCACTTCTACAAGTGTTGAACAAAGCGTTACCAGCCTTAGCACCACTTCTTGTCTATAGGAAGAGAGCGGTGGCACTGCCTCTTTCAGGTTCACTCCAGAGCATTACCAATCCTAGCACCGCTTCTTTCACACATAAGAAGAGCGGTGGCACTGCTTCTTTCAGACAGAAAAAGGGTGGTGACAGCTCTAGAACCGCACTTAATATATATTCCAGGGGCGGCGCCTGAGATGGTGATTTGAAAAATAAAAAATGCGACAGAAAAGTAAGTTACAGTCTAAAAAATGAACCCAAACAATCACCATAAAACCCAGTGAACCAAAAATATGAAGATCCAGAGGTTGATAGAGGAAAATCAATCAAATTCAAAGCAGATCTACAGATCTATCAATTAAAAAAGTAGATCTACAAACTGAAAATGAAGGTGGAGGTTTCAACTTACCAAAGATCCAGAATTCGAAGTAGTCCCCAATGGATTCGCCAGATTTGTTGCTAGGAAAAATGCACCTCTTGTAGACAAGAGTTGTTCCTCTAGTCTGAATGGTTTAGATCTAGAACAAATGAGTTACAACAGAGATGGAAGACTTTGTTAGATTTTTAACATTAAGCTAGCATAACATTGGGATCTTTAACTGAGAGAACAACAAGCACAACAATCAAGCACAAGAGGCAATGAACACAGTGTTTTTCCTCGGGGAAACCATAAATGGAGAAAACCCCACAACTTCCTCAGAGATAGAATCAACACCAAAAGTAAAACCCCAAAACAGTAAGATGATCTCCCGACAGCAGTAACCTCTTTCTTCCTTGCCCCAATGTCTTTATCTTCCTTAGTTATGCGCTACAACTGAGTGTGAGTGAGTGTGTGATAAATAGAGAGGCTAGCTCTCTATTTATACTAATTCCTGACTTGACTAAACCCTACTAGGGCCGACTTCACTAGGTGAGTCTAATAACCCTAGTGCCTCGGAACTGCAGGGACTTTAACCCTTGGACAATAGGAGGGTTACCCACCTTGACTTGACATGACTTGTTTACATTATAGAAACTACCAATAGGAACCTCGAGGCATGACATGACTCAAAAACATTAGAAATACATCCCGGAATAAACATCGGGTTACAATACATAAGAAATACAAGTGAATACATTCCGAAGTTACAATTACATCAACATAATTCCCCCAAAAGTTGTGGAGATATGGAATGAGTCCCTTTGATGGAGAGGTGTAGTTGTTTCCTATGGTGATGGCTCTTCACGGACGTACCTATACAATCACATGAAACAAGCAAACAAGATCAAAAGCACCAAAATATAATCCACAATTCTATGTTAGTGACTAAGGAATCCAACAGTAAAATACATGATTACAACACAACATACTTTACGGTAAAGGAACCAACTTTGCATTAAAGATGAAGAAGAAAGCTTACAACCTTCGCCTTAGTGTTGTGATGCTCCTTCACATGTAAATGCCTTGTCCCCAAAAGCTCCAACTTGCTCCTTCTGTGCTCACCCTACTGATTTGGACAGAACCTCAATGCAATAGCATAACTTTGCTCTCTCTCAACCATGGGGTATGATCTTGGTTTTATAGGCCTTGGGAGGATAGGGATGGTTGAGTAAATGGTGGGTGAGGTGGAAGGGAGATCCCAAAAGGACGGATCTCAATTCCAAGTGGTCCTTAGGAGTAGGGATGAAAGTTCCATGAAGTCTTCCTTCGAAAGCTTCGTGGAATCTTCTCTTTTTCACTTTTTACCTCGGGCATCGCTTCTTCTCCACTATGACAGGATAGAACCTCTCATTGAACAAGGGAAAAAAGCGGTGGCATCGCCTACTATCAACATACAGTGAGCATTACTGAAGAATATAACGCTTCTTTCCTTAAGGGCAGAAGCAGTGCTGGACTTTTATATGCAAGACTGAAGTCAGGGCCAGTATTTTCACTTCACAACTTGGGATTTAGGGCAATAACTGATGTTTGGGACCTCATCACATGATGATGACAAGATTTATGTGTAATAGTGAGCCATGAGGAGATAATGGAAAAACACCCCTCTTGAGAGGGGAAAGGCCTTACAGTCGTCTATGGGAATGCCTTAGAGGGGGGGTTGTTCCTCAATGGTGGAAGACTAGTTGTCAAGTGAGATGGATGGGTGCTGAAATCAACACAATCTAGACAAATGAAAAATTATTCCAACCACAACAGATGCAATATGGTGCAATATATGAGTGATATGTGAAAATATGGCTTAGTGTAATGGTGTCCACATGTTGGTTCTTTTTAAATTACAAGTGTAATGAGCTTGTATTTATAAAAGAACAAGTGTAAATTCCCTAAAAAGACCTAGCAACCTTCCTCTGAATTGTAACTAGACCTCCCAAACGGATAATTGATGGTGATAGTGGAATCCACACAACATTTGATTAATGGAGGCAACAAAGAGTCAGTTATACCGGATATGGGATCAATGTTCCAATCAAGAATACTTGGCAACACCCACCAACGACAATAGTCGACTTTGTGAATCACTTGCACTCCCAAGGGTTCCTTGGTGGTATCCTAAGTTTGGCCACTATGGTTACCTTGCATCAAGTGTGGATTGATAGTTAGCATGGGCGGTATATTGTATCCTCCCTAACAATAAGGTGATTTCCTCATAGGGGAGAGTAGGGAAACTATACCTCGAATTTTACCTCCTTGGTCATAGTACACATAGCTAATCTAGGATTGAGCACACTTGCTTATAGCATGATTTAAATTACCCCAGAAGACAACAATGTTATGTTTCAAAATTAAGCCAAATGAAACTAAGTTGATGGGTATTGTTGGGATGCCTAACCCAATCATCCTAACAAGCTAAAATATTGTTTTGTGACCTCTTATGGAAAATGTTATTTAGTTATGATCTTATAATGGTTGCTTTTAAGGATTTTGTTCTGAATTAAATGAGTGTAAGGGAGGTATTTTAGTCGTTCCTTCATTTTCGATTCACTGAAACCGTGAAGAGCATACTCGGTTGGGTAGAGTCTTTAGGTCCCTTTGTGTGTGCTAGTGGGCATACACATGATGAAAAAAAAAATATTGTTGTAAATAAGTGAAGTGCTTAAAACAAAATGAATGGAATTTGAGCTCTAAGCAAACTAATGATGCTTGCAAGAAATAAATGTTATGTGTGGAGAGGAGTAATTTCACCCTTTACTCCCTTTTTTTATTCAACGATATCGTGAAGAGCATACTTGGAAGGAAAGGGGATTTACATCCGTGCTTGTGTGCATATAGTGGATGCTACACTACTTTAAACTAAGGTTGTTCCAAGCAAAAACAACAATCTTATAAACTCCCGAATATTAGTGACAATAATGAGGTCCTTGGGGAGCCTCAAAGTTGCTTACCTAAGTTGATTCGAGGGGGGATGACCCCTTTACTCCATAATCTTAGTCTATGTGGGCTAATTACTAGTAGAACAAGTAACCATTGTCAGCTAATTAGTTCTTAGTTAATTAGTGAGCAGCTAGTGGGCTGCAAATTGTTGAACAAACAGATAAAAATCAAATAAATGAACAACAACGCGGAAATAAATTTTACTTTCACTTTCCATCATGGAAGAAAGAATCATCGGTGCCCTGTATCGTAGGGATAGTGAGGAAAAGTTGCGTTGATTCATGATATAGAAACTATGTGGGTGGAAGACTATTAAAAATCGTTGATAGTGCATCTATCAAAGGTTTGAGAGTGTTGTAGTGCCCCATAAACAACGGGAGTTACGCTACTATGTAAACGGATTCGCACGACCGATTGGAGGCCGAATTTATAGAATGGAGGGTAAGAACCTCGTCACCAGCAAGACACAAGTTACCAAAAATTAACTACGCTTCAAGTAACAACCTAAACAAAGAAAAATGAACAACAATATAGTGGAGTCACCATTAATACTATTGTGGGAAATAATGCACAAGAGTGCTTCCCACTTTGTGATGGGGCTAGTCCTTGTAGGCTGCAGAAAGGTCTTAGTATCAAGCCCCTTTTTGGGGAGATGGTGAGACGAGGTTGGATGACCCCAAGTGATCTTGCAAGATATTGTTAGAAGCAAACAAAGCAAAACAAACTAGAAATAATAAAACTTGAATGAAATAACAAAAATGGGGAGAGTATGTAAACTTCAACAGTCGCTATGAACCAAACCACTTTGGTCAAGCTAATACAAACACCTTGGAGAGGTAAGATCCAAATGGAGGCAAACACTCTTTCTAATGGAGGTCCTCCTTTCCCAACAAAATACTCGAAGTGTGGTTAATGAACCAATGTAAAATGGGAAGAACACTTGCCCCTTTAGGGAAGGAGGCAAGGAAGCTCTAGAAATCATTGGCAAGTGAGGGAAAAGGTGAGAAAGATGAGAGCTCAAGCACAATTCCTGCAACATTACTTTGCTTCCAAATCTTCTTACAAATAACATACCCATGGCCTTCTTTAATAGGCCAAGAGGTGGCCAAGAAATGACAAGATCACAATGTGAACACATTGATTCATGATTTAAGCTCCCAAGCACACCAAGAGACCATCTAAGGCTACCAAGTGTGTGAGAGACCAAATTCAGATTCAAATGGGTAAGTGGAGCTTTGATGAGTCATAAATGCACCGCTAGTGGGTGAGATCATGTCACTTATATCAGTAGCATGGGTATCAAAGGAGATTTTGTGCTACAACACGAGCGTTGTTCTAGAGGCTCGCGCTACAACACTAATAACCAGAGTTTAACCAACATTTTTTTGGTTTTTGGATCTTTTGAGGCTATCTTGGGATCATTGTGCTCTTTAGACCTTGTGAAGGTGTCTCCGACTATGTGCATGTTGTATGTTGATGACACTTTACCATGTGAATCGATAAATTGACGCAAGTGTGTGAGTTTTTCATGATAACAAGTGGCCTCTCAATTGAAAGAGTATATGTTGGACAAAGAACCCATGATTGGGTGGAAAATCGCTCTTACACAACTAGTTGCTTGGATCTGCATTGTTTAAAGCTAGGTATTCTTGTGTATTTGAATCTAAATCATATTTAATTGATGCATGTAATGTTTATGCCTGTATATGCATGCTAGATGTGTGTGGATCAATTTCATTTATTTGGTGCATGTTTGTTTATGTTCTGCACATGTATTTTATTTGCTATGAATTTGTAATTTGGATTTGGCGCAAATTTTGAGGCCCCAAATTTAGTCAATGTCCTCTCTCTCAGTCGAACTGGTGGAAGGGGACATTATAGAGTGGTATCAGAGCTTTTGGTTGAAATACCAAGGCTATGGGACAAAAATCCATATTTACAGGAAGAAATTAGAAACTGGTTCTGGAAAAAGAAAACAAGTTTTTATTAAGTAACAGACAAGGGACCATGAGTAATTTTGAATTAAGTTCGAAATAACCACCTAGTCAATGAATTAAGATTCTGTGGATATACAAAAAAATGAAAATTTTGGACATTTTTAATTAGGCCCCAATTGTTCCACGTGGATGGGTGATGTGGTCAATCAACGTGGATAGAATGTATGACATGGAAGGGACTACATACGAAGGATATGCGATGTGGACCAACCACAACATATCCATGTGTGTGGGTGACTACATGTCGTGGAATGTAAAGGTGGTTAGAGATCATCATGATCAAGATCAATGCCTGAAAATGGTTGAGGCTCGCGAAGATGCACACGGTTTATTTTAAGTAGCTTGATCCAAATTGGAAAACCACTATGATGGCATGTCAACTTATCATGCATTCAAGATCATAAAAATGGTTTCAAAAAATCATCACCCCATCAATCCTGAAATCGTTTTTGGCCCAATAGGCAATGATGTGAAGTGGAGGAGCTATGTGGAAAGAAGGTCTGACATGGTAGATCCATGTGGGAAGAATATTGAAAGTGGACAAGCCACATCAGATCTGTAGGCATGGGTTCTCGTGTGTGATGGGGCCCAAAATCAAGAGAGATAAGATTGTATGGCAATAGCTAAGATCAATGGTCGAAAATGCTTCAGGGTCATAAACATGCATGGTGTTTATTTTAATGAGCCTGGTCTTGAAGGGAAACCACTGAGGCGATGTGTTAGTTTCTCGTGAGTTGAGGGTCACAAAAGTTGTTTCAAAAAACCATTGCCCCATTGATCCTGAAACCACTTTTTGTTTACTGTACAGTGATGTGATGTGGGAGGATATGACCGACATGAATATGATAGGCAGATATGTCACGAGTAGAGATTTTAGATGATGGGACCCCCTTGTCAATCATTTCAGTTCTAAAGATCGTACAAGTGAGATCAACGATTGATAACGCTTCAGGATCACAAAGATGCATGAGAGATAACTTAATTGCCATAAGCCTGAAATAAAAACCACCTTGTTGATGTGTCTCCCTCCTATGCATTCTGGATCGCAAAAATGGTTTTGGGAAACCACCATCTCATGGTTCCTGAAACCACTTATGTATGATGAGTGGTAAAATGGTGTGGGGTGGTAGTATATGTGCATGAATTAGTGAAAAGCAATGAGTTTTCCAGCCAAATTTTAGGTGCCTAAACGTCAAAAAATGTAGTTGATCTTATGAGCCAGGTTGCGCGAAATGGAAAGCCCCCTTGACCCCCATTTTTTTTTTTTAAAATCTACAAGGTAGGTTCTTGATTTTAAACATTATTGGAATAACAACATAAATGGGAGAAAAATGTGGAGTTTGAAGTGGTGATTCAGATGTTTCTATAATCTGGCAGAAATGGACAATATGGGTTTTTTCTCAGAACGCATGAAATTATTTTTGTGTATTTTTAAGAATGCAATGAGGCTAAAATATAGAAGAATCAAATAAAAGGTTCTTATTTTTAAACATGTTTCAATTGTTTCAAACAACAAGTAGAGCAAAGCCTCTAGGCTTGATTGGGCATGGTAAAATTGCTTGTTATCTAGCAATGTGAAAAATTGAAGCAAGCCTGGTTGGTTGCTTGGTGACAAAGTAGTACCATTGGGTAGGGATAATCCATTGAGAATATTATAGTAATTATTGTAGCATGTGGGAAAACATGTTGAATGGATTATATTACACTCTTGCGGATTGTTTTTTTATAAACATGCATGATGGAAGAAGGAGAAATAACAGGAAGTGAAGGTTCCTTAGCTAGAATGTATGTTGTGTATTCTTAATGTTCAAAATGTGCAATTTGAATTGCAAGGAAGAGCCATGTGAGCTCTTGATATATGGATATTGTATTTCATAGGTGAATGATTACCAAGGTATGGAATAGGCCAACAAGTAGTACATGCAACTTGTAAGGGTGATGGTGAATTATCCTTGTGGGAAAGTGCATGCATGCTGAAAGATCTTGCAATATATGAGCCATAAAATTAAGAGTAAGTAATGTGAATGGGTAAGAAAAATCTATTCATCTAGAAGTTGTCACTAACAAAATAATACATTCCAGTATGAGGATTGTCATGTGGCTCGTGATAGTGATAGAGTGGCCATGCAAAGGTTGTTAATCAGAGAATGAGGAATTCCCATTTGTGAATCAATTATGTGGTTCATAATTGTGGCAAATATTTACATGGGAAAGGAAAGAAAGTCTCACTTTTGAATGAGACAATGGATTGATGGAAGGGGACGTTACAAATTATCAGGGAGCCAATAAATATGGGACATTACATTCCTCCCATCCCAATATTGCTTGTCCTCAAGCAACTGCAATACTGGATGCTGCAAGATTTCTTCACCTTCCCAAGTTGCATCTTCGATGGTCAACCCTTCCCATTGCACAAGATACTCCTTGATGTTCTGATTTCTCAACCTCCTCTCTTGAACCTGCAAAATTATTTCTGGAACAATACCAAGTGTCCTTCATCATCAAGTGGAAGAAGCTCTTTTAAAACTGCCAATTGTTTCCCAACTTCCTTCTTAAGACAAGATACATGAAAGACATTGTGCATCTTAATTTTTGCAGGAAACTCTAGTTCATAAGCAACTTCACCGATTCTCCTTACAACTTTATATGGGCTATAGAAACTTGGTTTCAACTTTTCATCTCCCTTTGTCTTCAAGGAATATTTCCTATATTGTTGCAATCTCAAGTATACCAAGTCACCTTCTTGGCAAGTTTCCAATGTCCTATGCTTATCTGCATTAATATTTTATTGGTTTTGTGCAACCTGCAAATTTTCCTTTAGTGCTTCAAGTATGTCTTGACTCTCTTCGAGCCAATTCTTGGCCTTTTTGACCCTGCAATCCCCAAATATCATATCTACAAATGTTCGTGCATCATACCCACACAAGGATTTGAAAGGTTCCATGACAATGAATAGGTTAAAATTTGTGTTGTAGCAAAATTATCCTAAATGCAACCATGTCACCTATGATTTATGATGCTCCATGACATAGTTCCTGAGGTAGCCCTCAAGACATTGATTCACCCTCTTGATTTCCCATCAATATGAGGATTATAGCTTTTGCTAAGATCCAATATTATTCCAACCAATTTGAATAACTCTTGCCAAAATGCACTTGTGAACTTGCTGTCCCTATCACTTATTATGGTTTTGGGCAAGCCATGAAACTTGAATACTTCTAAAAAAAAGGAGACCGTCAACTTGGATTGCTACAATAGTGTATGTAACGACAACAAAATTTCAAATTTTGTTAGTCTATAAACCATAATAAAATGCAATCTTTATCTTGAACCTTTGGCAAGCTAGTGATTAAATCCATGGATATAATCTCCCATTTTTGCTTTGGAATGGGTAGAGGTTGTAAGAGGCTAGCATGATGTATATGCTCCACCTTATTTTGTTTCCATGTAGTGCATCCTCTTACATGATTCATCACATAATTCTTGAGTCCCTTCCATGAGAACCTCTTCCTCATCCTTTTATAAGTTTTCAAGAAACCAGGATGGCCAACTAAGGGTGCATCGTGAGAAGCTTCTAAAATTTTCCTTCTCAAGACTGATTCTGGCACCAAGAATATCCAATCTTTGTAGTATATAACATATCTTGTAAGCATCATCATGTATCAACGCATCTAATAACTCACATGCAAACTTGTTTTTAGAGTACTATGTTGCTAGCTTAGCCTTCCAATCGACAAGGAATTTCATTAAAGCAAGGTCTAGCTTCCTAGAAAGTGCATATGCAACTACATTCATTTTCTCTTTCTTGTACTCTATATCAAAATCAAATGCTTGATCTTTTCTTACCCACTTTTATTTCTTGTCATTAAGCTCCTTCTGAGTTAAGAAATGCCTTATACTATTGTGATCAGTCTTGATAACAAACTTTCTCCCCACCAAGTATTTCCAAAACTTGGCAAATGAATGCATAATGGCCAACATTTCTTTATCATGGATTGAATAGAGTCTTTCATGTGTCTGCAAATTTCTGCTCTCAAAAGAAATGGGGACCTTGTTTTTCTTTAAAACTACTCCAATGCCTTCTCTTGAGGCATCACATTCAAGTACAAATGTTTGAGTAAAATATGGGAGTGTGAGTACAAGAAAGCTACTCATTACCTCCTTCATTCACTTGAAATATTTTTCAGCGTCCTCTAACAAACTGAAATCTACCTTCTTGGTAAGATCTGTCAATGGTGCTGAAAATATTGAGAACTTTTGACAAAATTCCAGTAATAGGTGCATAAGCCAATGAATCCTCTTAATTTATTAATGTTCTTTGGGCTTGGACAATCTAGAATGACTTGAATCTTTTCCATGTGTACCTTGACCCCCTCTTGCCCAATCGCATGACCAAGATATAAGATCTCGGTAATTCCAAATTCACATTTGGACAATTTAGCATACAAATATTAACATGCCAATATGGTTAGCATAGTGTCCAAATGATGCAAATGTTCTTCCCAAGTCCTACTATAAATCACAACGTCATCAAAAAATACAAGAACATACTTATGGAGTTGTTTACCAAACACTATGTTCATGCAATATTGCAAGGTGGATGGTGCATTAGTCAAGCCAAAGGGCGTGACTAAGAACTCAAAGTGTCAATAGTGACACCTAAAGGTTGTCTTCTATATGTCATCCTCCCTCATTCTAATTTGACGATATCCGGAGCAAAGGTCAATCTTTGACAAGTACCTGGCTCCACACAACTCATCCATCAATTCATCAATACTTGGAATAGGATATATGTTCTTGGTGGTATTTTTGTTGAGGTCCCTATAGTCAATGCACATGCGCATTGTTCCATCCTTCTTCTTGACTAAGACCACAGAAGATGCAAATGGACTTGAACTTGGTCTGATGAGACCCAAGTAAATTAGTTCCTTGATGGTTCACTCTATCTCATCCTTGAATATATTACGACGCTTGTAAGGGTGGACTTTGATGGGTGGTGTGCCCATATCCAACTCAATCCTATGCTCAACACCCTGATCTAGTGGCCTTCCATGTGGAAGGTCTCCAAATACCTTCTCATGCTTTCATAGAAATCTCTTAATGTATTCTGGATATTGTGTTATGTCCATGGTGGAGCCTTGGGTTGTTATGAGACACTCAACAGCCCACTCAATATCTCCATGCCTCAAGATGGACCTCATGCTATGTGAAGACACCATTTGCTTGGTATAAGTATTGATTCCTTTCAAGACTATTATCTTCCCATCATGATCCTTGAAGCTCATTTCATGCACCTTACAATTCATAGAATGATCTCCAATGGAGTACAACCACTTCACTGCCAACACCAAGCTAGTATTGGCCACATTGACAACATATAAACTATCTGTCAAGGTATAATCTCCTATGATTACTTGTAGTTTTGGAATCCATCTAGAACAATCCATTGAGTTATTACCTGGAATGATGACAATGAGGCCTTTGAATTTTTTTTGTGGGTAGCTTCCTTCTTTTCACCAATGTTGCATCCATGAAATTATGAGTAGCACCTCCATCAACCAAAACTGTAACTATTTGTCCTTGAACCACTCCCTTGAATCTGAGAGTGTGGAAGTGGGGTACTCCTATCAAAACTGAAATCTTGCCGCATTTGTTAGTGGCTCTTCATCTATCATGCTCCTTCTACATCAACTAGTGCTTCCTCATCTTCCTCCTTAGCTTTGTCTCTAAGAAAACTTCAATGTATTGTGCTTTTCCCTTAGCCCACATGTGGCCTGGAACCCATGGATCACGGCAACTGAAACATAGCTATTTTCTCCTCAATTCATATCGGTCTCAAAAAAATTTCTCTTTCTTCAAACTGGCAGTCAAGTTCTTTAGGTGAGGCCTTTGATTCTTGAATTGTGCAGGGACAATAGTATTAGGAGAAAATATTGTTCTTGGTATGGAATCTTGTAGATCTCTTGTTCTGCTCATTGCATCTTGCAAGTTAGATGGTATGTAGGCCTTCACCAACCCTTTCAATGTATCTGCTAATCCTTCAATGAATAAAAGGATCAAGTGAGATTCATAAAATTCAATGACCATCATATATAGCTTTTGGAATTCATAAATATATGCTTCAAGAGTTCCAGTTTGTCTTACATGCGCTAGCTCTCTCAAGGATATCTCTAGATCTTTTTTATCAAATATTTCTGCCAATATCTTGGTGAACTCCTCGTATGTTGTCACTCATAGTCCTCATGCCATGGAACCACTAGTCATTCACTTCACCATCAAGATGTAGGGTAGGCATTTTGATGGCATCCCTCTCGGCCATGGGATTCAATCAAAAATATGTGTCTAATATCTAGATCCTTGAAGTAGCAATGTATTTTGATGAACCATCAAAATATGGCAGAGAGATCTTACCAATGGAATTCTTCAACTCAAAGCTAAGATTATGAATTCTATTGCCTCCTCTTCAAAACACCTTGTATTGGGATTCATAGAAGTCCTTGAAAAGCAATGCTCTTTTGCATTCTTCACTCGGTGTCCAGAACTCTGCATAATGATCCTCCCAAGAAGCAATTGATTCATTATGCACTTCAAGTTCCTCTATGTTTTATTCAGTGAACTCAGGCATGGTATGCCATGGCTAACTCTTAATCTCACCCTTAAACTCAAGAGGCTAATTATTACGCGCAATATTTGAAAAAAGAATCTCACCAGGGACCTTCCTTCCTTCACGTTGAGAGCTAATGTTGTTGCCTTCTCCATCTTTGTTTCAAAATTGCTTGGCCAGGATTATCTAGTCTCTTTCCTCTAATTGATGATATTCTTGGATATATCATGCATTCCTTTCAACCTGGACAAAGATTATGATTTCAGTTTTTTCATCCATGCTTGATGTATACCTTTCTCGTTGTATGTTGCCTTTAGTGGAGTTAACTTATTCTTCTTCTACACGTAGCTCCTCTAGTTATTTTATCTTTGGAGATGGATTTCTATTCGGACTCATCAATGAATACCATGAGCAGGTTTAGAGGACCATGCTCGAATACCACTATAATGTACCTTTTCAGGACTAAAGGCACACTAGGCAAAAATTTAAAAATAAAAAAACACTGACTAGTTTATTTCAGACTTACTTCAAACACCGCCAAACTTTTCCTATTCTCCCTAAACTTGGCATTAAGGTCAACTAAAAAATTTGGAAAACCTACAACAACCTAAATAGACTTCCAACTTTGACAGTTGCACATTCTTTCGGCTACATCACACCTGGGTAGACTCCTTTGGCAAAACCAAAGGCTTCAAGGAAATGGCCCCATAATTTATGTGGAACCTAGTGGCTTCTGGTGTAGAACTAGAAGTGGTTGGTTTAATCTATAGCCCAACCTATAAAAATCTAATAAAGATGACTGGACTCAATTTGACAAAGTTTAGGAGCTAGGAAGAAGAAACAAAATTCAGGACTGCTCAACTAGTCACTTTCCAAGGGAACCCAAACAACAGTGAAGGGCAACGAATTGCAAGTTTAATGTGAAAATTTTCTTATTCCCAACCCATTTTGAAGTTTTTTTTTTCAAATTAAGTTTAATGCCCAAACCCCATAGCTACAAATTCACCTTACATGCATGAAAAAATAAATTTCTTTAAACACGTGGAAATTTTCAACTTTTAAAGATCTCGGAAAATATAGGATAGCCACACAATAAATTTTAACACATAGATTTTTTGCCAAACTTGGTATAGGATAAAACCTCGAAGGGAAAACCTATTCAGAGAGAGATTTTTAAACTTCAAATTTACAAATTCAAAACAACAATACTTATCTCAACTTTTTATCTTGAAAAGTGTGTTAAACTCAACAATAGTCCTAAACTCTTCTAACAGTAGTACGAACCACACATGCCAGTCACATTTTCAATTGTACGACCTTGGGAATCATGTCGAGAATTTAATTGTAGTACAATGAATTTTAAATTCTATACAGACTCCTTAACAGCATGTACAACCTTCTTGAAAATTGTGCCAACCTTTTATCTCAAAAACTGTGCCCAATTTGCTACTGTACAACCTTCCCAAATTCTGAACCATATTTTTACCTCGAAAACTGTGCCAATTCTCTGTTGTACGAACTACATTAAACATTGCAGCATACGATCTTTTGAATATTGTGCCCACTTTGGTAATCGTGCTCTTTCCCAGCTTCCTCAATTTCTATGCAAGGGTTTGCTCTCTCTCTCTCTCTCTCTCTTCTTCACTCGTTCTTTTTTCTTCTTCTCTACAAAATTGCTTTGGTGAAAGTGAACAATGAATAGAAACAATGCATTTTCCCTAGTTTTATTCTTGGTAGCTGCTTCCCTTTAATCCAATGGCTAGGATTAAAACTTAACTTGATGAGATATAGGGCCCTCATTAAATGCTCACTTTTTCTCATTAATTCAATTCCACTCACCTTCACTTAAATAATTAATGAGACTTTTAAATAATTTACCCACCTTTTAAATCTCATAAAGTCAATTTAATAATATAACCAAGAACCACCTTTATAAAGTGACTTTATAAATATAAAGTATTTCACACTTAATAAAGTGACTAGGGACCTCATTTATTAATGTCCACCCCTAGGCATCGGTAGGTGAACAACACTTGTCTTAGTACTTTTTCTGTCAAGTGGAAGGAATGGTGGACGCACTCAATGAATGGACAACAAGTAAGGAATACTCCATCTGATCGTCCATAGCACTGCTGGTGATATATGCTCTCTTTGTACAACCAACAATATAGAGAGAAAAAGCTATCTCAAATCATGCAGCATACTCATCAATATCAGCGATTGTTGCAGTCTAATGTTTCTTTTTCTTGTTGTTCAGACATTGTTCAAGATAGTGTCTAAGATTCTAGAAAGCAAAGCATTTAACTTTGTTCATATCCTTCTTTTGCTTGTTACCTTACAGCTTGGTCCCACCCTTGGGCATCACAAGGTGAACAACACTTACCTTGGTGCTTTTGCAACATAATCGTTGGGATAAGTTCGAATTTGTCCTAAATACTAGCAACAAACTTTAGATCATAAAATATATGGGTAGAAATCAATCTATTCCTTCAAAATTGAAAATTAGTCAAAATTTGTCAATATCTAGAGCATAGGACGAAAGATTCATTTGAATATAAAATTTGTGCAGAATTCAAGCTCCGTACTAAAATCAAATATTCTAAAGGACATGAATTACATCACAAAGTTGCAATGTTAGTAGCCACATTAATCTGAATACACATCACCATCCAATACAACAATTACTCACCGAAAAATTACATCAAGCTCTTAAAATTTGAACTATTGGAACCTTCACCCACTGTCTAGAATTCAAATGACCTATAATAACATGAAAGACCTACAAATGAGCTCACTAAGAATGGTTGGATTCCTTCTCCTCAATTTCTAGCTGAAGAATCAACTAGCACGATGGACAACAGGGGTACATCTCCTAGCTAGTGACAAGGGGCACATCTCCCAAGTCTTTTAAAAGCTTCAGAGCTCTTCGATTCGGATAGAAAAAAAAACAAAAGGTGTGAAGTGTATGCTCTGCCTCTTTTTTATAGACTAGTTAGCTTCTTGGACAAGATAAATTGATTGTGGACCCCCCAAGCCTCATCCATTGTGCTCTCCTTAGCTAAATTAGGAATTGCAGCTTTATGTGGCTTTTTATTGCTTTCTAGCCTTTCCTTGATTTTTGTTGCTTTTATGCTTTTCTTTTCTTTCCCTTTTTCATTTCTTTATTCTTTTCCTTTGCTTTGTAGCCTTTCAATAACTTTCTTTCTTTTAATGTTTTCCTTCCAGATTTCTTATTGAAGACAACTCATAGGGTCCACCTCAAACACTATGCGCCCTTTTCAGTCGCCTAGGCATTTCCAACTCTCCAAACAATTAATTATTTAATTAAAAATGCAAACTATAGGTTACATACTTCTAAATAATTCATATGCCAAAATTAATCCCAAGCTACTTTATATGAATTTCTACCTAAACCCATAGGGATTGAATGGGTTAGGGGAATGATCAGGGAGCCACTAAGGAGGGGCCATTACATATACTCAATGACTCACACATAGCACTAGTATCTAGGGAATACATTGTCCTTCACTATCATGCTAAGATAATGTTCACGATGTTCTCAAGGGCAAGAGAGAGAGACCATCAAAACTCTTTTAGCAAATAAACATGCAACTATTTTCTCGTTGCTTCACCATATCCTTGATAAAAGGTGGAGAAAGATGTTTTTTTCAAGGACGATTGTCATGTTATGTGGTTTCCAGTAAGTTGTTTTAGAGAGTGAGTCTTCACATGCACAGAGGTCGTGTGGACAAACACATTGAGGTTGTCGATTCTTCTTCAAGAATTTAGGACTTGGTAGGCTCTTTCAATGGTGAATTGATTAGATAGGCTCTGGGTCAAGAAAGCATGAGTAGAGTCAATACAACAAACCCGCAATTTTTATAGTGGTAAACCACTGCAACAGTGTATGTTCCTCATCCTAACTAAATTCAAGAAGCATGCGATGTAATATTTAGCACTACCTTTTAACTTCTATAATGACTCCCTTCAACAATTCTCTCATTTGGTTGGCTCATAAAATGGCTCCAAGCTTCCAACAACTCCAATGCTTGAAATCTCAATGAGGATACCCATACATATCTCTTCAATCCCTTCCTTAAACCAATCAGCAGTTTGAGGTTCAAATCCACATACATGTAATTCAACAATTCAAATTTACACATGAATTGAATTTGTTCTAGCCATTTTTTCTTATAAATTTTAATCTCTAATTTTATGCAACATTAGAATTTTACAGTCACAACTTGCAATGCCAAAATAAATTTTATCAAAGGAGCGACTCATACAAGAACCATGCACTTAAAATTCATTGACAAACCAAAACTGTAAAGCAATCTTTAAGAACCCAGTGTCATTAACTTAGAAAAAGCACTATAATCAGAGAGCATTGACTAAAAAATAGAGATCAGGCACATGTCGCAGTTGAGGGCACTCATTGACTGAGCACTCGGGTCTCACTTTTTACCACCATCTTAAGAATGCCAATAGTCTTCAAACCAACAATTTTTAGGCAACACGAGTCTCATGCCTTCACACTCATGATAGCTCAACTCCACCCACCACAATTATCAAACGTAGTAATAATCAATTATCTCGACTATCAAACGTAGTAATAATCAATTATCAAACATAGACCATGATAGCTCGACTATCAAACATAGTAATAATCAATTATCTACAACAAGTATTAACGTAAGAGGTTCAATCCACAGTTTCCGCTAACTATATCAACTCAATAGTTGCATGAAAGGAGAGTCCAGGATGATGGACATGCAATGGGGACATGAGTTTTGTCAAGGACTAGTCGCACGAATAACCATAGATCTAGATCAATGAGGGATACAAATATAAATTCAAATTACATGCAAGTATATGCTTAGATTTCTTAGCAGAGATGCAACAATTTAAAATTTCAATTTAGAGTCATCTATCAAATGCTACGGGATAGACAACCAAAGTTTTTTTTCCTTCAGGATTAAGAAACAAGAAGCTCTGATACCACTGTTAGGTGCCCCTTAAGGCAAATAAGCGATTGGCAAGCATGAAGCCAAGTAACACACTAGACACAATAAATAGATAAGCATGCAATGCATTTTATCATTAATATATGCACATATAAATACACAATATATGGCTCTTGGGTTCCAAATTCCCAATACACTTCCAGATTAATGTTTCCAACAAAAACTAACCACCTAAAATAACTTGTTCATGGTATGAAAGGGGATATACTTCCATTCATTCCTATGCTTTTGGATCTTGTGTTATTTACTTATTTCATTATGTCCAAGGAAGACAAACTATTTGCCAATCAGAAGTAGTTTAAGGTCACACTTTAGGACCAAAAGGTATCTTCATCTCACCTATTATTTCTCAAGGAAATCCACTATCCCATGCTAATCATCAGTGGTCATGTGGTTTCCTTAAGCACCTTTCCTTAGACCCATACATGAACCCAAGAAACCAGAACCTTGTTGCAACTCTTTTTTGCTAGTGTGTCTGTGACTAGTGGGGCATCTAAGTCATCAAAATCACTCAAGAATTGCACCTATCCTGTGACACACTATCCCTTCGCATGGTTGGATTTTTAGATGTCTCCTCCCATTATTGTAGAGTTTCGAACTCTAGGGTACTTAACAAACAAAACCCTTAGAAACCAATCACACTAGTGAGACTTGACATGGATCCATGTTGTAGTTACAGACATGTAAATGTCATAATGTTGTTGATGTTTTTATTATAGGTGTATTTATGTATATTATATTATGTAGATTTAATTTCGCTAACCTTATCATACCCAAGCACATAATAAAGACAACATGGGACAATAAAGGAAAATGTTTATGGTGGTGAAAAATTGATTTGAAGAAGACCTTTTACATTGTCTTGAGATAGAATTTGTGGGAGACGTCGGTATGAATGGGGGCCCTAGACAATTGGAGGGGAAACATACACCGAGTATGTGAATAGGTAAAGATCGAAATTAGATACCAAAATAGGTTGTTCGAGCTTCAATAGTGATATTGGGTTAAAGTAATGGCATCCTCTCTCCCCCACAATCTTCTACCTCAACATATACAAACTAGAAGAGTGGATAAGAAAGGAAAGTGGGGGTTTGCATATAGAAATGATTATAATCAGGGTCTTACTTTACACATATGATGTGACAATCATGACTAGAACAATAGATAACCTACAAACACATCTTAGAGCCTTAGATACTATATGTACAAAGGTAGGGATGTGTGTGGGCATGATGAAAACCAAGGTAGTAAGGCTCTTGCTCAAAAGGAAAAGACAAATCCAACTTGAACTTTGCTTATGTGGAGAATTGATGGAAGTGAAACAAGACTACAAATATTTAGGGTTGTGTTTCAATGAAAAGTTCAATTGTGATATATGCACAAGGAAAAGACTCCGGGGAGATAAAAAGTTGTCTTTATACTCCAAAACAAATGTAGCTAAGAAGAGATAGGGTTTAAATATGTGACATATTCTCTTCAAGATCCTCATAATACCATTGTTTCTATACAATTGCAAAATTTGAGTCCCAAGTGTAGCCAAATGTAGGTGGAGAGAGGTTGGTAGGAATGGGGCCCCTAGACAATTGGAGGGGAAATATACATTCAGTATGTGAACAGGTGAAGGTCAAAATTAGATACCAAAATAGGTTATTTGAGCTTCAATAGTGATATTGGGTTAAAGTAATGGTATCCTCTCTCCCCCACAGTATTCTACCTCAACATATACAAACTAGAAGAGTGAATAAGAGTGGAAAGTGGGGGTATGCATATAGAAAGGATTATAATGAGGGTCTTACTTTACGCATACGATGTGACAATCATGACTAGAATAATATGTAACCTACAAACACATCTTAGAGCCTTGAAGAGCTTGTGTACAAAGGTAGGGATGTGTGTAGGAATGATGAAAACCAAGGTAGTAATACTCTTGCTCAAAAGGAAAACACAAATCCAACCCCAACTTTACTTATGTCGGGAATTGCTAGAGGTGAAACAAGACTACAAATATTTAGGGTTGTGTTTCAACAAAAATTTCAATTGTGATACATGCAAAAGGAAAAGACTCTAGGAGATAAAAAGTTGTCTTTATACTCCAAAACAAAAATAGGTAAGAAGAGATAAGGGTTTAGAAGATGTGGCATACTCTCTTCCATATCCTCATAATACCATTGTTTTATACAATTGTGTAACCAAATGTAGGTGGAACAATTACAAAAAATTCTAATAACAAACAACCTAAGAGGGAAAAGCAACACCTCATACAATATACTCCTTGTAAAATAGAGAACATACCTGATAACATTGGAGGCTCCTATAAAATTGATTTTATGGAGACTTAAAATGATAGCCATGAACGATGAGAGGTTTCCAAGCTAAATACCCTTAATAGGGGAGTTTAGACAACATGGGACAACAAAGGAAAATATTTATGGTGGTGAAAAATTGTTTTGAAGAAGACCTTTTACATTGTCTTGAGATAGAATTTGTGGGAGGGGTTGGTAGGAATGGGGGCCCTAGACAATTGGAGGGGAAACATACATTGAGTATGTGAATAGGTAAAGGTCAAAATTAGATACCAAAATAGGTTGTTTGAACTTCAATAGTGATATTGGGTTAAAGTAATGGCATCCTCTCTCCCCCACAGTCTTCTACGTCAACATATACAAACTAGAAGAGTGGATAAGAATGGAAAGTGGGGGTATGCATATAGAAAAGGATTATAATCGGGGTCTTACTTTACACATCTGATGTGACAATCATGACCAGAACAATACATAACCTACAAACACATATTAGAGCCTTAGATACCTTATGTACAAAGGTAGGGATGTGTGTGGGCACGATGAAAACCAAGGTAGTAAGGATCTTGCTCAAAAGGAAAAGACAAGTCCAACCCCAACTTTACTTATGTGGGGAATTGCTAGAAGTGAAATAAGTCTACAAATATTTAGCGTTGTGTTTCAACAAAAAGTTCAATTGTGATACATGCACAAGGAAAAGACTCATGGGAGATAAAAAATTGTCTTTATACTCCAAAACAAATGTAGGTAAGAAGAGATAAGGGTTTAGAATATGTGACATGCCCTCTTCTAGATCCTCGTAATACCATTGTTTTTATATGATTGCAAAATTTGAGGCCCAAGTGTACACAAATGTAGGCAGAACAAATACAAAAAATACTAACAACAAACAACCTAAGAGGGAAAAGCAATACCTCATACAATATACTCCTTGTAAAATAGATAACATCCCCGATAACATTGGAGGATCCTATTAAATTGATTTTATAGAGGTAGAAAATGATAGCCATGAACGATGAGAGGTTTCCAAGCTAAATACCCTTAATAGGGGAGTTGAGACAACATGGGGCAACAAAGGAAAACATTTATGGCTGTGAATAATTAATTAGAAGAAGACCTTTGCCATTTTCTTGAGATAGAATTTGTGGGAGAGGTTGGTAGGAATGGGGGCCCTAGACAATTGGAGGGGAAACATACACCGAGTATGCGAATAGGTAAAGGTCGAAATTATATACCAAAATATGTTGTTTGAGCTTCAATAATGACATTGGGTTAAAGTAATGGCATCCTCTCTCCCCCACAGTCTTCTACCTCGACATATACAAACTAGAAGAGTGGATAAGAATGGAAAGTGGGGGTATGTATATAGAAAGGATTATAATCAGGGTCTTACTTTACACATATGATGTGACAGTCATGACTATAACAATATGTAACCTACAAACACATATTAGATCCTTAGAGACCTTATGTACAAAGGTAGGGATGTGATACATGCACAAGGAAAACACTCTAGGGAGATGGAACACTGAATTTATACTCCAAAACAAATGCAGGCAAGAAGAGATAAGGGTTTAGAAGACGTGACATATTCTCTTCCAGATCCTCATAATACCAATGTTTTTATACAATTGCAAAGTTTGGGGCCCAAGTGCAGCCAGATGTAGGTAGAACAATTACCAAAAATATTAATAAACAAACAACCTAAGAGGGAAAAGCAACACCTCATACAATACACTCCTTGCAAAATAGAGAACATAGCCAATAACATTGGAGGCTCTTATAAAATTGATTTTATAGAGGCATAAAATGATAGCCGTGAACAATGAGAGGTTTCTGAGCTAAATACCCTTAATAGGGGAGTTGAGAAAACAAAATAAATCATGGGACCTTCCATGTTGAATTTGGTTTAAGGATTGGGAAAGAGAATAGGATTGTTGCCCAATATATTAAAAAATGCTTGAGAACTAATAGGAAACTCAACACGCAAAGATAAATCAATATTCAAGACAATTTGTAGCTAAGCACATCGTGGCATGAAAAATATGTGATGGTTCAGCTAAGAACCAAGTCACATAGGCTATGGTGTGAAACAAGAAGATAGGAGCAACCCAATATACCATGGGAGGAGAGGACATCATGGCATGAAAAACATGTGATGACTCATATAAGAACCAACTCACATAAGCTATGATTTGAAACAAGAATATGGGAGTAACCCAAGATACCATGGGAGGAGAGGTTGTGTAGGATACATGAGAGTGTTGAAGTTGAAACATAAAATCACTTATTTTTTTCAGTGCCCTCACACATCAATGAAGGGTTAAAAAATAATATCAGGGAATAGGAAGTTGAATTTCAAGAAGACCAAGTAGTGCCACTACAAGGCTAGTTGATATGTAGTGCAGACAAGAAAATGGTTGTTAAAGAAAAGGTATAACAAGGTAATCACACTTGAAATGAAACCATTATTTTATAATACTTTTGCTTTTTTTATAAAAATGGCCAATTCTTTTATACACATAAAAAAAGGTCTTGTCCATGCCAAATAACTTGTAGTACATGAGGTTCAAAAAAGTTCAAATGAGCTTACCTCTTAGTAGCAATAAGATACTATCATTCCTTAGATGAATATGATTGTACTGGTTGACTGATGCAAAAAAAATCTATAACTATACTTTCTAACAAGCTGACCAAAAACCAAGATACATTTATATTGCATATGACTTGATATCTTTAGGTGAAAACATTCCCATTGTGGGTTTCCTCCGTTGAGCAATCCTCATTTTCATGTCCCGTGGCTTCAATATCTACTTGTTGAGGCTCTAGCTCTCCTTCAACCTATTGAGATTGGGGGATGACCCATGAGACTGGAAACTTCTTGCAAAACCCAGCATAATGTTACACAAAATTTCCATATAATTTTCCATTTTGTCAATCCTTTACCTTTGTTCACCAAGTTGAGCTTCCAATTCCTCTTTCCTTTTCATTTGAAACTCCATCTATCTATGAGTTATTACGTGTTGTGGTTTTGTGTAGGCCCTATTGTTTCCTATCCAAGTGCCTCAACACCCTTTTCACCTCGCAAATGCCATTTTTAGAGTTGTTACTATTGGGGGAAGGTTAACCTGGTGTGACTAGAAACCAAGTGCCACAACCTCCAAGAACTTTAAAGGTTTGAATTTCTTACACCACATAAGGGGATGACTAAATAATGGCAGGAGAATAAGACCCGAGTCATAGAAAAAAGAGACACCGTAACAAAATCACTACTTGAAACACTCAGAGTACTCCTCTTTGTGTCACAACACTCGTCGGCGTGCCTAAGGCGCACAGTAGTGAGCCTGTGCTGCACTTCCCGGGAGCACTTGCTGGCATGGATAACCCAGCCGCTTGTCCAACAGACTATGCCTGAATCCTACAGAAGCATTTTACTTAACACTTGATCTTTACGCACTTACTTATATTAGCATATTTATCACAATTTAACACTTCAACTTCAAAAAAAGGGTTCTTCCACTCACAACTGTTCTCTTCATCCAATAACTTTCTTCACTTGACGAAATACTCTAACCGCGAGTCCTTACCACGTCTGTTGAACTGATTCCCAAAGATTGCTTCTACCTCTCGATCTGATTTGTTGACGATCATTATAGGTGCATGCATTAGAGTGTTCCTTTCTGGTTTGTTTTGTTTAGCTCGATACTTTCGCAGCTGACTCACATGAAAAATCGGGTGATATGACTGAAGGTGTTCTAGGAGTCTTATCTTGTAAGTCACCTTTCCCACTTTCTCAACGATCTCGAACAGGCCATCATATTTTTGCATCAAAGAGCTTGCCACACCCTTTGGAGGAACAAACAACTCACGTCCAAGTTTGAGAAGGATGTTCTCCCTAACCCAAAACTCTTCATCTCGTCGTCGTTTATCTGCCCACTTCTTCATGCATTTGGCTTCTTTCTCTAAGTGTGCCTTGGCCACTTCTAACTTGCCTTTCCATTCTTTGAAAAACTCCATCGTAGTTGGATTAGAGCCATTCTCTCCAGTTGTGATGACTTGTGGCGTTAGTGGCTCCTGTCTAGTTGGAAACTTGAATGGACTATAACCAGTAGCTGAACTTGTGTGCATATTGTCACTGAACTATGTTGTGTCAAGCAACTTGGGCCAATTATGTTGGTAAATGTGCATGAAGTGCCACAAGTAGCTTTATAGGATCTTTTTCACCCTCTCTGTTTGTACATCAATTTCAGGATGGAACCCCAAACTTGTGACTAGTTGCGTCCTAATCAAATTGAAGAGTGTTGGCTGAAACTCCCATGTGAACATGGCGTCCCTATCAGATACAATGTTAAGTTGAAAGCCCCAAAAACTTAACCATGTGCATGAAGAACAACTTTGTGACGTCTGCTGCTTTCGACGATGACTTCATAGGCACGAAAGTCGCGTACTTGGAGAAACAATCTACTACAACAAAGATGTCGTTGAACCCCTGAGCAACTAGTAACTGCGTTATGAAATTCATGGAGACCGTGAACCAAGACTTCTCTAGATCCGATAATGGTTGTAGTTATCCTACTTTCTTCTTTGTACATGACTTGTCTTATTGACAGGTGAAACTATGCACCTAATCTTCGACGTCCCGCCGAAGGTGCTCCCAAAAGAAGCTCTTCTCAACGAGAGATCATGTTTTCTGTTGTTCCGGGCGGCCTATCCATGCATTCATGACACTCTTGCAGCAGGGATCTCTATAGATGAGACACTTTTGGCGCATAAAGGCGTTCGTCGTAAAGGAGCAACCCGTCGGTTACTTGGAACTTCTTCGTTTTCCCTTCTTTAACTTGTGCAATGATGCTTTTGGCTATCGGGTCCTCCAACAAAGATTCCTGAACCTTTGACTTAGATTAGACACCACCTGAGTTGTTGGGTCAAGACATTGTTCATCCAAGGCTGCAAGTTGAGAGTCTATGCTCAACGTGTCTGCAACAACGTTTAGCCTTCATGGTCAGTACTCTATGACCATGTTGAACTCTGCTAGAAAATCCTAGCATCTCACTTGCTTTGGAGACAACTTCAGTTGTGTGGCGAAGTAGCTTGTAGCTACATTTCCCATCTTCATAATGAACGGTTTCCCTAACAAATCATACCTCCAAACTCTCAAGCAATGCACCACCGTCGTCATTTCCTTCTCATGAAATGGGTACCTTCTTTCATGATCTTGGAGCTTCCCACTTTCGTACACTGCTGTATGGCCTTCCTGCATCAAAACACCTCCAATAATAAAGTCAAATGCATCCATCTATACCTTGAACTCTTTCTCGAAGTCAGGAAACCACATAATTGGAGCGGTTCCAAGCCTATGCTTGAGCCCATCAAACGCCTCTTGGCACTTTTCATACCACTTCTAGGCCTTGTTCTTTTTCAACAACTTGGTAAGAGGTGCAGCTACCTTGGAGTAACCTTCTACAAACCTGCGATAATAGTTCGTTAAGCCAAGGAAGCTTCATACTTCCTGCACTGTCCAGGGTTCCTCCCAGTCCTGAATGGTCACAACTTTCTTGTTGTCCATGTGGACCATGCCTTGTCCAATTCGATGGCTAAGGAACAAAATCTCCTCTTGCCCAAACACACACTTGGATTTCTTCAAGTATAGCCTGTTCTTCCGCGGAGCTTCAAAAACCTCTTCCAAATGCTTCTCATGCTCCTTCATCATTTCACTATAGACAACAATGTCATCTAAGTACACCACGACCGACTTGTCTAAGAATGGTCACATCACTTTGTTCATCAAAGTGCAGAATGTTGCATAGCTCAAACAACATAACAAGAAACTCAAAGCTCCCATAACTCATCACACACGTCGTTTTATACTCGTCTCCTTCTGCGATTCTAACTTGATATTACCCCTTTCGCAAGTCTAACTTTGAAAATACTCTTGCCTTAGCCAACTTGTCAAAATAGTCAGCTGCCAACGGAAGTGGATACTAGTTTTTGATGGTTTGCTTGTTTAACAGTATGTAGTGCAAGCACATCCTAAGTTCCGACGTGTCCTTCTTCTGCTGAAATAATATTGAGGCACCATAAGGTGACCTTGAAGGTCTTATGAAACCAACATCCCTGAGCTCGATTAGGTGTCGTTTCAACTCCTCCAACTCTGGTCCCAAAAGTCTATATGGAGCCTTCGCTACGGTCTTAGAACCTGATTCAATCTCTATTCAATGATCCACGACTCTTCTTAGAGGAAACACCTTTGGAAAGTTTTCAGGAATCAAGTCTGCATAGGTATCCAACATGTCGGAGAGCACTAGAGGCATAGGCGTCCCCACACTTCCCATGTCAAACTCATCCAACAATGCTACAAGATACATCCACGACCTTGACTGCCGAACTGTTTTTTTCATCCTTAGCACAGAAACAAACTTGTCATGTCTTTTTGTTTGGCTAGGAATGGTGTGTACCACACTTGGCTTCCTTCCGCTTAGGATCACCATCTTGTTTGCAAACAACATTAAAAACGCTTGATGTATTCACAAGAAATCATGTCCAAGGATCATCTAGAAGTCATCAAGAGGCATCACTGTGAATTCTTCCTTCCTCATCCATCGTCCCAACTGAACGTGCACTCCATAAGCTATACCTGCGACTGCCCTCGCAGAAGAGTTCACGACCTTGACACTCATGCTGCAACCCTTTGTTTTAAGCCCTAACGAGCCTGCAACTTCCTTCTTTACAAAATTGTGAGACACGTCGATGTTAATGAGCGCTCTCACCCGCCTCTCGTTTACTGTAACGTGCACGAAGCTTAACGCATTCGAGCCACCCTTCGTGGCACCGAGGTGATAGCATAAGTCCCCCATCACCTTGCCACACCCTCATTCTATCTTTGTTTCTTGAGTGCACTCTATCGCAATGCGCATCCTACTACGCTTGTTTGTAGTGTGCTCGAGCTCCTTGCTACGAGCGCTCATGGAGCACCAACTCTGCCATCTCCACAAAATGTTTGCCATATTCACCCTTAAACATGTCATCAACGTCTTCTTCCAGGACATTGCATCCTCTACCAGTGACGCTAATGACAGGCGTTCGCTATCTGCTGTCCTCATCTCGACTGCCATGGTTTTCAGTCACTGTTAAAGCGACTACTTTCTTAGCACCTTCGAAGGTTCTTTCAGGAGCGCTTCCCATATGTGCCTATATTGTCGTCACAGCTTGCGCATCTTCGGCAACTCGTTTCTTTTCGACATCTTGGTGGTGCAAAGCATCCCAAGCATTTGCTCTGATACCATCTGTCACAACACTCACTAGCACGTTGAAGGCACACGTCAGTGAGCCTGTGCGGCACTACCCGAGAGAGCTCTGAGGGCGTGGCTAACCCAAGCACTTCTCTAGTATATTACACATGAATCATGTGAAAGCGTTTTACTTAACACTTGATCTTTATACACTTACTTTTATTAGCATATTTATCATAGTTTAACACTTGGAGAAATCACCACATGCTAATAAGTAAACATACACCAGAGATAAAGGTGGGGTAGTAAACTCATAGAGCCCCAAGAAGCTTTTATTAATAGAATGAAGGTTACATCAAAGGGGAGATGCCAAAACTGATAGAGCTCTCGATGCACGCCCAACTAGTTGCCATGACAAACACAATTATAAAGAATATAAGAGAGTGGCCCTCGCAGGTGCCCACTCGTTAGTGTCTTCTGTTGAACTGCATCTTGGTTGAACCTTCACGTCCTTGACTTCTTGTCTACGTCTCTCTGTCTGCATTGAGTGAACCTTGTGAGCGTTCTTATATATGAGACACGGGTGACCAATTTATGGTTGCGCACTCCACATCAGCGCTCTCGCTAAGTAGGTTTCTTGTCGCTCAAGTTAGGTTCGTCGCCCACAAAGCGCTCGCCCCTTGGTCTGCCAAGCGCTAACGCCTTCCCACGTTTGTAGGTGTCTTTTCCCACCGTGTCCACTTAACAACCGTCTTCTAGGAGCCCACACATGCTTGTCAAGGTGACCACCCTTGTAGAGTCCATCCTTCACGGTCCTTCGTGGTGGTGTGTTGCAGGTGCTTCTTACCTCATGACCGCTTCATTTGGGCAACGCACCCCACCATGCCGACACGTCCTGTTTTGAGGTGCCTTCAATTGCGCATCGAGATAGGGTCATTACACTCTATCCCTTCATTGCAACAACCCTATTTCAAATTAACAAAAGTCCTTTGGGCACAAGAAGCCCTGAATTGTATTCCAAATGCATATATGAAATCTTGTTTTCCCCAAGGTTTATGCTACTTGCTCCATCACATCTCATTGTGGTCGATTTTAAGAGGTTTGATCTATATAGATGAGTTCAAGTGTGGGAGCTCAACAAAGGCATGAGCTATATTAATGTTCTCCTTGTGGCGGTATCCCTCCTCGTACACTTGGCTACTATTAGTTTAGTCATGTCATGCAATTACAGGGTCGGAATTTCAAATAACGGACGCCCGTCAAAATTGCTGGTAACAAACAAAATCTGAAACATTTTCTGTATTCTAAGCCAGATTTTGACGGTCTCGGCAAAATCTTAGCTGTATTTAACAGGTAAATTGACCCATGACGAGCATTTACTCGTCAAATTCCATCCCTGCATGCAAATCTTAATGTTCTAATGTGTAATAATAAGGGCTGCAAGGGTCTCCCATTTTTGTCAACCTATCCCTTGTCTAGAAGCACAACTTGGTTTGCTAGACAATTAACTTATGTGTTATTTGATCTTCTTACACAAAAGAAAATCATTAAATCAAAAGAAGGTATACATTCCATGATCCTCTCCACCCTTTGTGACATAGCGGGTTTGTTTGTGGTCTTGCCCTTTTTAATTAGACCAATCATCAGAGACGGGACCCCAAAGACCATGACACTCTTAATATTTGTATCCCAAAGAATGATCAAAATTTGATGTAAGGCATGGATTTCTGCTTTATTCATTGGTGGTCCTAGCCCCAAGCATAAGTCAATTGTAAGTTTCCTTCGAGGTCATAGAGCACCCACCCACACTTGCCACTCTTAATAACAAGGGACACACACCCTCATGGGAATTGAACCATGGTTACTGATGAAAAACTCCTCATTCCTCACGATTGGGTCCAATTGCTCTAGACAATACATTGACATTGTTGCCAAAGCTTGACCATAGTAATTTTTTATTTTATTCGTCGCAAGTCTCAATCCTCTATATTTAATATAATTTTCATAATTACATATATGTTCTCTCTCTCCCCCCCCCCCCCCCCAAACTCTCTCTCTCTCTCTCTCTCTCTCTCTCTCTCTCTCTCTCTATATATATATTCATTCATTATTTTTACATCCATAAGTGTTTATATTTTAGAATTTGGGGTGGACTAGCACCTATGTTTTTCCTAGGTTGAACAATAGACATGTGTACCGTTCAGATTGATTTTATGGCAATCTTTCCAAATTTGAGATAAACAATTATTAGCACAACCACTTAATCTAGAATGTATAGTACTATACTTAGTCCCTGTACTTTCAACTTCCTTGGAAAATGTGTCAAATACCATACATAACACTTTCGACCAAAACTCTTGTCTTGAAATCTATGCTCATATTTCAAATTGATTTTATGGCAATCTTTCCAAATTTGAGATAAACAATTATTAGCACAAACACTTAATTTCTAAATGGTGAACGTCGATAGACCACAAGTTAAGTACCACAAAATTATACATCATACATGCGTCAACTACCAGTCCCACCCAAATTATATGTTATCCATGCATTCATGCATCAATGACGAGTTATCCATTTATCAACCATCAATTATTTTTTTTATTCTTTTTTTATCCTTCACATTCTTCTAGTTATCTGCCAAGAGTTGTTGGTTATCCGTTCATTAGCTACAAGTTATCCCTGCATTTGCTACTAGTTATCCATTCATCAACGACCATTTATTTTTAAATTTTGTTTTTTTGTTTTTTGTTTTAATAATTGCTTCTTTCAAATTTCGAACAACAATCATAGAATCAATCTAGACAATACACTCATCTCATCCTCGTGCAATCCTGGAAAAACATAGGTCGTTGTTCAACCCAAATTCTAAAATAAAAATGTTTTTGGGCGTAATAAAAAAAAAGAATGTAAAAAATAACTAGTAGCTAATTCATGGTTAACTTGTAGTTGATGCATGGATAACTGACAGTTCGTGACGGACAACCCATTTAACTAGAAGAAGACGAGAACAAGTAATAGATAACTTATTCATGATACTTACGACCACAAGGTATAAATCTATACTAATCAAATATTTACGTCGATAGACGTTTCTATTTGAGATTTGGGGTGGACTACGACCTATGCTTTTTCATCTACGATTGAGGATGATAAATGTGTACTGTCGAGATTGATTCTATGGTAGTCGTCAAAATTCGAAATAAACAATATATATATATATAATAATAGTAATAATAATAACTGGTAGGGATGCATGAATAACTCATAGCTGATGAATGGATAACCAATAGTACATTGCATATAACTAAAATAATGTGAGATAAAAAATAATAATATAAAAAATATTTGATAGTTGATAAATGGATAACAGGAAGAATGCCGATGATAACATGTAGCTAGGCATGGATAACTCAGAGTTGAACCCATCTAACTAGAATAATATGAGGAATAAAAAAAATCAAACTTTCTTCCATTCCATGGCTATCTCTCAACCATTTGATCCCTATCTACGTGATCCAACCACAAACTATGTGGGTGTGCTAGTCATACATATTACACATTCATTATTTTCTAATATGTACATATATATTACACATTCATTCATATACTAGCACACCCACACAATTTATGGCTGGATCACGTCGATATGGATCAAATGGTTGAGAGATAGTTATGGAATGGAAGACAATTTGGAAATATTTTTTTAGTCTTCATATTCTTTAGTTAAACTAGTTCAAGTGTGAGTTATCCATGCCTAGCTACATGTTATCTCTGACATTCTTCATGTTATCCATTTATCAACTATCAATTATTTTTTATATTCATTTTCTTTTTATCTCACATTCTTCTAGTTATCTTCCATGAACTGCTAGTTATCTATTCATCAGCTATGAGTTATCCATGCATTGCTACCAGTTATGCATTCATCATCTAGCTACCCTTTATTTTTTATAATGTTTATTTCGAATTTGAACGATTACCATAGAATCAATCTCCACAGTACACTTGTCTCATCCTCGTGCGTAGATGAAAAAGTATAGGTCGTAGTCCACCCCAAATCTCAAATAAAACTAGCACACCCACATAGTTTGTGGATGGATCATGTTGATAGGGATCAAATGGTTAAGAAATAGTTATGGAATGGAAGAGAGTTTGGATTTTTTTTATTCCCGATATTCTTCTAGTTAAATGAGTTCAAGTGTGAGTTATCATGTCTAGCTACATGTTATCACCAACATTCTTCCCGTTATCCATTTATCAACTATCAGTTATTTTTGTTATCCATGAACTGTTGGTTATTCATTCATTAGCTATAAGTTATCCATGCATTGCTACCAGTTATCCATTCATCAACTCGCTACCACTTATTTTTTATACTCCTTTTTTTATAATTGTTTATTTCAAATTTTGAACGACTGCCATAAAATCAATCTCAACAGTACAATTATCCCTTCCTCGTCCACAAATGAAAAAACATAAGCCATGATCCACGTAAACATCTATCAATATAATTCATATATTATAATATTTTTTTCTACAAAACGCCATACACATATTAATTTAAAAAAAATCTATCCATCCATATTTAACTATACCATGCTAATAAACCATACTAAGTATAAATATGAAAAGTTATAATGTTTTTTTTCCACATAATTCAAAACGTCATACACATATTAATCTTAAAAAAAATCTAACCATCCCTACTTAACTCTACCATGCTAATTATAAGTAAAGGTACAAAATTATCATCCCTTTCAACTATACCATGCTAATCATAAGTATGAGAAGCTGTGATGTTTTTTTTTCCACATAATTCAAAGTGTCATACACATTAATTTAAAAAAAATCTACCCGTCCATATTTAACTCTACCATGCTAATTATAGGTAGATGTACAAAATTACCATACCTTTTGACAATGATGTGCAGTTAGTTTGGTGTAGTTACAGTTACTATGGGTTGGAATTTCAAATGGTGGACACCCGTCAAAAGTGCCGGTAATAATCAAAATCTGAAACGTTTTCTGTATTCTAAGCCAGATTTTGACGGGCTCGGTAAAATCTTAGCTGTATTTGACGGGTAAAATTACCCATCACGGGCATTTACCCGTAAAATTCCATCTCTCCGACGAAACTTCTATGAATAAAAACGGGCATTTACCCGTCAAATTCCATCTCTCCGACGAAACTTCTATGAATAAAAATACCAATCAATAAAATATAAGCACGTACACTACAAAATTTCCACACGTGGACTTCATGTAGACAAACCTTGTCATTTGACAATGAGTCGGAATCCGTCATGTAGATAGATTAGGGTTTTAAGGTGCGGCTGTTATATAGCGATATAACATTCACGCTGCTCAGCCCAGCAGTGATCTATTACACTGCAATCTCTCTCTGTTCAGCCCAGCAGTGATCTTTTACACTGCAATCTCTTTCTGTTCAGCCCATTCACGCTGCTCAGCCCAGAAGCGATCTGTTACACCGCAATCTCTTTCTGCTCAGCCCAGCAGCGATCTGTTACACCGCAATCTCTTTCTGCTCAGCCCAGCAGCGATCTGTTCCACAGCAATCTTGACTCTCAATCTGCTTAGCCCAACAGCGATTACGATGAGTAAATGAGGATGACAAGCTTTCAATATCCAATCAATTGTTTACTTTTTGTTTCTCAGACCCCTGTGTCTCCTCCGAACAGGAAGCCTACGGCCCACATCATTTTACCATCTCAGAAATACCCAAACTCCTCTCACGTTGCACACTCCTCCCATGCTTTGAATGCCACTGCACACTAACAGGCTTTCAAAGGCAGTTTGAACCTTCAAGCATTTTTTGTTTGCTAGATCTAGATCCATCCCTTATCCATCCCTTATCTCAACCCATGTTATCTTTTGCTAAGTAGCCTAGTCCCATGGATTCGATATGAATCAACATTCTCTGTTTACAGACTCGAGACTGATGCAGAAATAATTCCAGATCTGATCAGTTTGAACAGTGAATTATTATTGTCACTGTCAAACAGTTAGATCATTTATGTATTCAAAGTGAAAGTGTTTGAAGGATGGAAGCACATGGTTATATTCCAAGTATTGTAACCGTCAAAGGGCGTTGCAAAGTGGGCAGGATGGACGACTTCCCCAAGCTTTTCAATCAAATGGTCAACAAACAACAGGATAGCAGAAATGACAAGTTGGATGAGGTACAAAGCTCGTCGATGAAATTTCCAGCAAAACATATGCCCTAATATTATCACCTTCTGTGCACTTATTGATGATTTCTGTAAGGAAGTCAGGCTGGACAACGACAGTAAGCTGTTCATTAAGTGCATTGTAGGTGACAACATTAGGGCATATGTTTTTGTTGGTTATTTACATTGCACTTATTGATGGATTATACAGCAAACCATATGCCCTAATATTATCACCTTCTAACCATATGCCCTAATATTATCACCTTCTGTGCACTTATTGATGATTTCTGTAAGGAAGTCAGGTTGGACAACGACAGTAAGCTGTTCATTAAGTGCATTGTAGGTGACAACATTAGGGCATATGTTTTTGTTGGTTATTTACATTGCACTTATTGATGGATTATACGAGGAGGGCGAGCTGTACTTGGCTAGTAAGTGTTTATATGAAATGACTGCATAAACATATGCCCTAATCTTGTTACTTACAATGCACCTATTGATGGTTTATGTAAGGATGGCAAGTTGAAGGAGCCTGTGAAGCTCTTTCATGAGATGTCCAGTAAAAACATATGCCCTGTGAAGCTCTTTCATGAGATGTCCAGTAAAAACATATGCCCTGGTATTGTCAGGTATAGTTTGCTTATTTATAGTTTCTGTAAGGAAGAAAAGTTGGACAAGGCTACCTCTTCTATGAAATGACCAACAAGAACATATGCCCTAATGTTGTGACATGTAGGGTGATTAGTGATGGTTACTGTAAGGGAAGGCAATGGAAGGAAGCCACCAAAGTGCTTCAAGACATGCTGGATAAGGGGTACACTCTGAATGTTATCACATCAACTTCGTTTATTGATAGTCTTTGCCCAGCTGTTAGATGTTATGGTGCAAATATGCAATCAGCTAAATGCAAACACATAATACACTAACAAATGGGTTAATCAAGGTGTGCAATCTGGAGAAGGCCTGACACTCCTTCAAGAGATGTCGGAGAAAGACTGTAGACAGGACCTGGTTAGCTTTAATATATTGTAGGATCCGCAGATCCATGACCAATCTTAGGTGGTCATATCCGGATCCACCTAGGATTGGTCATGTAAACGGATCCCATGGAGAAGGAAACATATCCTGGTTTCATGAAATGGATCCTGCCGGAAATCTAACATTTCCTGAAATTTTTAAATGGATCCTGAATCTTCCAGTGTTTATGTGACCCATTGATCCTCCAAAATTTGTTTTTATTGAGAAATTAAAAAAACCCTAAACACCTAATGGCTAAAAGCAAAAATCCCAATCCTGTTCTAGGTCTGATCTATCCTTATGTCAATATCTGCTTTCAAGGTCTTCATGTTATTTATCTTTATGGTCAAGGTCTGCTGTCAAAGCGTCTATTTTTATGTGCCATGTTATTGCTTATTTCACCCACACTGCGATTGCTATTTAGTCCTGTCATTTTCTTCAAAAAACCACTTTATTTACTGCTGATATGTACATGTGGATGTGGCTCACAAAAACGTTGTTATGACCTGCTTCATGTTCATGCTGGAATGGTTTTCGAAATTATCAATCATGGTTATAACTTATAAAATTATCTATTATGGTACATGAATAGCTAATAGCAATATGCATGAAAACTCTTTTTTGCAATATGCTTTTTGCTAGATCTAGATCCATCCCTTATCTCAACGCATGTTATCTTTTGCTAAGTACCCTAGTCCCATGGATTCGATATGAATCAACATTCTCTGTTTACAGACTCGTGACTGATCAGTTTGAATAGTGAATTATCTATAGTCATTGCCAAACAGTTAGATCATTTATGCCTTCAAAGTGTTTGAAGGATGGAAGCACATGGTTGTATTCCAAGTGTTGTAACCTTTAAAGGGCTTTGCAAAGTGGGCAGGATGGAGGACTTCCTCAAGCTTTTCAATCAAATGGTGAACAAACAACAGGATCGCAAAAAAGACAAGTTGGATGAGGTACAAAGCTCTTCGGTGAAATTTTCAGCAAAACATATGCCCTAATATTATCACCTTCTGTGCACTTATTGATGATTTCTGTAAGGAAGTCAGGTTGGACAACGCCAGCAAGCTGTTCATTAAGCGCATTGTAGGTGACAACATTAGGGCAGGATGGAGGACTTCCTCAAGCTTTTCAATCAAATGGTGAACAAATAACAGGATCGCAGAAAAGACAAGTTGGATGAGGTACGAAGCTCTTCGGTGAAATTTTCAGCAAAACATATGCCCTAATATTATCACCTTCTGTGCACTTATTGATGATTTCTGTAAGGAAGTTAGGTTGAACAATGCCAGCAAGCTGTTCATTAAGCGCATTGTAGGTGACAACATTAGGGCATATGTTTTTGTTGGTTATTTGCATTGCACTTATTGATGGATTCTACGAGCAGGGCAAGCTGCACTAGGCTAGTAAGTGTTTATATGAAAATACTGCAAACACATATGCCCTAATCTTGTTACGTACAGTGCACTTATTGATGGTTTCTGTAAGGATGGCAAGTTGAAGGAGGCTGCGAAGCTCTTTCATGAGATGTCGAGTAAAAATATATGCCCTGGTATTGTCAGGTATAGTTTGCTTATTTATAGTTATTTTAAGGAAGAAAAGTTGGACAAGGCTACCTCTTCTATGAAATGACCAACAATCATATGCCCTAATGTTGTGACATGCAGGGTGATCAGTGATGGTTTCTGTAAGGGAAGGCAATGGAAGGAAGCCACCAAAGTGCTTCACGACATGCTGGATAAGGGGTACACTCCAAATGTTATCACGTCAACTCTGTTTATTGATAGTCTTTGCCCAGCTGTTAAATATTATGGTGCAAATATGCAGTCAGCTAAATGAAAACACATAATACACTAATAAATGGGTTAATCAAGGTGTGCAATCTGGAGAAGGCCTAGCACTTCTTCAAGAGATGTTGGAGAAAGACTGTAGACCTGACCTGGTTAGCTTTAATATATTGTAGGATCCGCAGATCTATTGGCCAATCCAGATCCACCTAGGATTGGTCATGGAAACAGATCCCCCGGAGAAGGAAACATATCCTGGTTTCATGAAACGGATCCTGCGGGAAATCTAACATTTCCTGAAATTTTTAAATGGATTCTGAATCTTCCAGTGTTTCTGTGACCAAAGTGATCCTCCAAAATTTGTGTTTTATTGAGAAATTTAAAAAACCCTAAACACCTAATGGTTAAAAGCGCAAACCCCATTCCTGTTCTAGGTCTGATCTATCCTTATGTCAATATCTGCTCTTGAACTCTAATATATCAATATCTGCTTTCAAGGTCTTCATGTTATTTATGTTTATGGTCAAGGTCTGTTGTCAAAGCCTGATCTATCTTTATGTGCCATGTCATTGCTTATTTCACCCGCACTGCTATTGCTATTTAGTCTTGTCATTTTCTTCAAAAAACCACTTTATTTACTGCTGATATGTACATGTGGATGTGGCTCACCAAAACGTTGTTATGACCTGCTTCATGTTCATGCTGGAATGGTTTTCGAAATTATCAATCATGGTTATAACTTATCAAATTATCTATTATGGTACATGAATAGCTAATAGCAATATGCATGGAAACTCTTTTTTTTTGCAATATGCTTTTAGCTAGATCTAGATCCATCCCTTATCTCAACGCATGTTATCTTTTGCTAAGTACCCTAGTCCCATGGATTCGATATGAATCAACATTCTCTGTTTACAGACTCGTGACTGATCAGTTTGAACAGTGAATTATCTATAGTCATTGCCAAATTGTTAGATCATTTATGCCTTCAAAGTGTTTGAAGGATGGAAGCACATGGTTATATTCCAAGTGTTTTAACCTTTAAAGGGCTTTGCAAAGTGGGCAGGATGGAGAACTTCCTCAAGCTTTTCAATCAAATGGTGAACAAACAACAAAATTGCAGAAAAGACAAGTTGGATGAGGTACAAAGTTCTTCCGTGAAATTTTCAGCAAAACATATGCCCTAATATTATCACCTTCTGTGCATTTATTGATGATTTCTGTAAGGAAGTCAGGTTGGACAACGCCAGCAAGCTGTTCATTAAGCACATTGTAGGTGACAACATTAGGGCAAGATGGAGGACTTCCTCAAGCTTTTCAATCAAATGGTGAACAAACAACAGGATCGCAGAAAAGACAAGTTGGATGAGGTACGAAGCTCTTCGGTGAAATTTTCAGCAAAACATATGCCCTAATATTATCACCTTCTGTGCACTTATTGATGATTTCTGTAAGGAAATCAGGTTGGACAACGCCAGCAAGCTGTTCATTAAGCGCATTGTAGGTGGCAACATTAGGGCATATGTTTTTGTTGGTTATTTACATTGCACTTATTGATGGATTCTACGAGCAGGGCGAGCTGTACTAGGCTAGTAAGTGTTTATATGAAAATACTGCAAAAACATATGCCCTAATCTTGTTATGTACAGTGCACTTATCGATGGTTTATGTAAGGATGGCAAGTTGAAGGAGGCTGTGAAGCTCTTTCATGAGATGTCCAGTAAAAATATATGCCCTGGTATTGTCAGGTATAGTTTGCTTATTTATAGTTTTTTAAAGGAAGAAGAGTTGGACAAGGCTACCTCTTCTATGAAATGACCAACAATCATATGCCCTAATGTTGTGACATGCAGGGTGATCAGTGATGGTTTCTGTAAGGGAAGGCAATGGAAGGAAGCCACCAAAGTGCTTCACGACATGCTGGATAAGGGGTACACTCCAAATGTTATCACGTCAACTCTGTTTATTGATAGTCTTTGCCCAGCTGTTAAATATTATGGTGCAAATATGCAGTCAGCTAAATGAAAACACATAATACACTAATAAATGGGTTAATCAAGGTGTGCAATCTGGAGAAGGCCTGACACTCCTTCAAGAGATGTTGGAGAAAGACTGTAGACCTGACCTGGTCTTTAATATATTGTAGGATCCGCAGATCTATTGGCCAATCTGGATCCACCTAGGATTGGTCATGGAAATGGATCCCCTGGAGAAGGAAACATATCCTGGTTTCATGAAACGGATCTTGCGGGAAATCTAACATTTCCTGAAATTTTTAAATGGATCCTGAATCTTCCAGTGTTTCTGTGACCAAAGTGATCCTCCAAAATTTGTTTTTTATTGAGAAATTTAAAAAACCCTAAACACCTAATGGTTAAAAGCGCAAGCCCCATTTCTGTTCTAGGTCTGATCTATCCTTATGTCAATATCTGCTCTTGAACTCTAATATATCAATATCTGCTCTTGAACTCTAATATATCAATATCTGCTTTCAAGGTCTTCATGTTATTTATCTTTATGGTCAAGGTCTACTGTCAAAGCCTGATCTATCTTATGTGCTATGTCATTGCTTACTTCACCCACACTGCTATTGCTATTTAGTCCTGCCATTTTCTTCAAAAAAACCACTTTATTTTCTGCTGATATGTACATGTCGATGTGGCTCACAAAAATGTTGTTATGACCTGCTTCATGTTCATACTGGAATGGTTTTCGAAATTATCAATCATGGTTATAACTTATCAAATTATCTATTATGGTACATGAATAGCTAATAGCAATATGCATGAAAACTCTTTTTTTTGCAATAAGTTAATAATTTATAGTTCTACTGTTATATTTTGTGCATAGTTTTGATTTTCACTCTATTTTTATTTATTTATTATAAAAATATTTTTATATTTTTTTGTACTTGCTGTTTCCCTACTATATCTGGAACCTGGATTTTCAAAAATCTGGTGGATCTGTATCCTGGTAACTTGATGATTACATATTGCATTCTCATGGATAGACTATGCAAGGAAGGCATACACTAAGAGGTCAATAGACTATTGCATGAGATCTTAGAAAAGTTTTACAGTGGAGTTGTGACATATTTTGCATTAAATGCCTCCATAAAAATATTGCTGAAATGCACATGGCAAGATTCAGTAATAGGGACTGAATTGCAATTGATGAAGTGCAGGGATGACTTTGGTAACGATGCACTAGGCAAGCTATTTGAAACAGTAAATATAATTTATAATTGCATGTTTGTACTTTATGAAATAGGATAACCCACTTTAATGCCCTCATCAGAGAGTTGTTTGCAACTTTGCATCTTGCTTTGGCATGCCTTCTTTTTGCTATGGAATTGACTGTTGAGGCTGTCTGAAATAGTTTGTTGCCTATGTTGCATTTCCCAATTATAGATCTATTGATTAGTACTTTGAACCTGTTTATAGTATATGAGTATTAATGATTAATGATTGTCATGTCCTGTATTAGTTACATTGCATTTTCTAGTCTATCTGCAGATACTTGAATATCTAGTCTCTGCTGTCCAAATTCTAACAGCTAAGACCACTATCATCTTGATCTGTCTTTTTTGGTCCTGGAGCAATCACCTTGGTTTATACATTGTCATGGGTTTCTGTCTCTGTTGGAGAGGACACTGTTTAGAGATCATTGCATTTTTTAATCAGAGTTTTTTCATCTGTCGCAAGGGAAGGTAGGCTCAGTTTGATCTCCAGAAGGTTAACAAGCAATAGGAGCTGGTTTAATCTATAGGTCCATGCCCCAAATAGAGCCAAAAGGCCAGTGGACCTTTTCACAATTTCCAGCTGGATCCCATGGCACATGGCCTCCAACATTGCGATTGCCATCAAGCAGTGCCCAGAGGGTAAGTAAGTTTCTTGAAAGTTGATAGGCCTTGTCAACAAGAAAATCAGTGCTACATGAAGACAGGTGACTGTAAATTTGGTTCATTTACATGCCATCCTAAAGTAAGGATCATTCCCATACCAACTGAGTCCTCAACCCTCTTGGTCTACCCTTATGACGATTGCTTATTGCTTCTATCATTTTCTGCCTTATATTTCTTCATAAAATTGGAAGGAAATGTTCAACCCTGATATTGCTTTGATGTATCATAGGTGGCTATGCATTTTCTGTAGACAAGGTGTATTAGTGTTTATTCTTTTTCTCCTACTTAAATATTCATATGTTTGAGATAACCATCTTAGGGGCACATTTGAGAACTACTTTTTTATGTACTCTTGTAACATGTCAGAGATATAAATTTTGTAGTGCTTTCTTTGTCTGCAGCTAAATTCTAATATGTGACACATCAAGTGACTTTATTTTGGATTTTTTACCTCCCTATCACATGAATAATCAGATCAAACCATGAAAAGGGCATTCACATTAAATTTATGTTTCCTTCGATAGTCAAGCATAACTTACTATCAGAAGGAACATATGTTTTCTGGAGGTACCTTAACTCAAATTAGGTTAATTTTAGGTCTGAAGGAACAGTGGCTCCTTCAGCAGTACAAGGATCTGAATGCCTCAACTGAAGATACCTATTTAAAGCAGAATTTGGAGGTGAAACTGAAATTTTACTTATCTTGCTACTTAAATTTTATACCATTTACCTGGCCTAAAGATTGAACAACTGATGTGCTTGCCTCAATTTCTGGAGAATACCCACCATAATTGCATCACCGTTTATGTAGTAGGTACACTCAACATTCTCATCGTCTATGTTGCATTTGCTGCCCATAAACATTATACTATTATTTTGTCTCTTATTTTATGTTATTTTTAATCTGTCTGGATCATGTGATTAAACAGTGGGGCTAACATGCATCTTCTTCTCTGGTTTTGGTATCTGCAAGTTTGGACCAACCTGCAAATTTGATCATTCCATGGGACACTTCAGTACAGTTAGCCAATCTCTTCACCAATTGATATTTTTGCTGGCTGTTATCAGATTGGATCAACAATGGCTGCTCATGCTCCAGCCTTTTTATCTTCAAACTTAACTTCTGAATCTGGTGGAGGAAATTCTACAGAATGCTCTTCTATATCAGAAGCTCATCAGCAACCTTCTGCTGTTGAAAATTTAGGTGTAGATGCATATTGCTCCACTTCAGGAAGGAAAACAAATTTGCAACCTTCTGCTGTTGAAAATTTAGGTGTAGATGCATACTGCTCCACTTCAAGAAAAACAAATTTTTACTTTTTTGTAAGGTTGACAAACTCCACTGGATTAAATGTGCATCAGATGTCTATCCTGTCAACTGGGTGCAGAAGCTAAGCTAACGTTGTTTGTTCAGGTTACTCACCAAGTAGCGAATGATGCCTTCTTGAACCAATGAAAATTAAGGGGGGAAATTTCACCATTAGGCAAAATTTGAGGTGTTAAAATGTTCAAGGGTGAACTTTCTATATTGTAAAACTTTCCAAGGGTAGCCAATAAAATATACTTCAGCTATCATATATTAGCCAAGAACATTTTTTAGCCCAATCGATATTTCACCTGTCCATCCTGTACAACCTGGATCAAGATTCGTCCTAAAATCGTTGAGAAGTGTAGCTCACACCATATTTCACCCTGGGATTGATGAGTGTTCCATGTCTATTCTCTGCGACACTGCAGTTCACCCTTGGATTAATGAGCCTCATATGTGGATTTTTTTACAACCATGAATGCATTTGAGGTGAAATTTTGTGCCAGACTTGACATCTGATTTGAGAAGTATCAAATTTGTCAGGAATTGGGTCTTTGGTTAATAAAGAAACAAGCCAAATGATCAAAGAATATGCTTCGTTCTGTTGTCAAATAAGAGGAGATTTCTGTGAGGGTTCGACCCTGCAAGTACTTGCCACTGCAATATATTACAAGCAATATTTTTGTTTGGTGCTTTGATTTTCTTTGCATGGGTGCTTGTTATATGGTCAACCACTATATTTTTCTCTCTTTCTCTAGAACGGTAAATTTCTAGAAGAGTTTAGGTTATGGAGGGTTTGAGACCATCTCTGCAACGTGGCCTTTAGGAATATGTGTAATTATTGCCGGCCTATAAGAATGCGTGTGTAATTATTGCTTTATATTTGTGATAATTCCTCTTTTAAGAGTAGGGTTGTATCTGTGGCTATTTCAAGAGGATCTATTTTTTCCGAAAGTGGGTTCGTCGGTGGGTTAGTCGAGGATTCAAAAGGATCTATTTTTTCCTAAAGTGGGTGCATCGAGGATTCAAAAACTCCAGAGACTCTATTTTTGTTGGAAAGGAAATATTGAGGCTCCTCTCTGTTAAATGACAACTAAACTAATGTGTTTTTCATATTACGGATGTTTATGCGAAGTTTTTCATAACGGGCATAACCGGCAACAGTTTACTTATGTAACTAATGTCATGAAGTATATAGTGCATGGTTGGGATATGCAATGTAGAGAGTTGTCTGTGAGGTTGAGACCGTCTTGTAATTTCTCCTTTTTCATTAATGAGCTTTAATACTTTACCTGTGGATGTTTCCCCTTTTGGGGTTTTACCACATGAAATGTTGGTGTTATGAATGCTGTTATTCATTGTGTGATTAATTTAATGTATCTCTAAAATTTAATATACACTTTAGAACTGTTATGGCTAGGTTTGTTGCCAATAATTTTTTATTCATTATTGTTTTAGAATTTCAGTGTCAAGTCCATTGAATTGGTGGCATTATGTTTATAGGCGTGGGCCCTAAACCTTGCCTGGTTTATTAGCCTGATAGAGATTATGTCACTTCAAGCGATGGGATAAGAAGTCCTTGAACTAGCTGATAACACCACTGATGCTTTTTATTTAGCTTTGACTATATCCTTTTAAGAAGCTGAAGAAGAGATTGCGCTCAACTGTCCCTTGCATTCCACTATATGTTGAGTAGTTTTCAAGTTTTGGTTGATTGGAGGGGAGTAGTGCATTGATAACGGGGCTAAGGTGATGACTCCTCCCATCTTGATGCTTTTGAAGATGATCAGTTTGGTTGACCTTCAGAAATATTAATGTACAGGAGACCAAGGTTGATCATTGGAGTTCTAAATTCTAATTGAATTAGTGTTGTGAGACTCGACCAAGACTCCCAAGGTTTGCTAAGTCCATCTTGAAACAATTACTCAGCAAAAATTTGCCAGCTAACTGAAACTCGTCCAAACTTGTCGGACTAACTTGGACCTGACTCACCACAACCAGGAAAAACTGGCCCAGACCTTGCTAGTTTGAAACTTTGAACCCTAGCAAGTAAACACAGACCTCACACAAAAATGACTTGGAGGAAAGGCCGAAATATGATTTCTGGAGGGAGAAAAAAGAGCGGGAAGACATCCTACTGAAACCCTAAAGGCTTATATCCCAAAAACAATGCTCATTTCATCTTCAGTGATTTGTATTTTGAGTTGGAGTGTGAACAGCGAAAAGGTTTTCAGCAGGGTATGTGCGTCTTGCTTGGAGATTAGTTGGAGTTTTTGAGAATGTTTGTATCTGCCTATTGGAGACTGAAAATGTAAGATGGAGAGCCAAGCCATCTGTGTTTTGGATCCTTAGTTTCCATTGCATTTCAATTTTGAAGCAGGTATTTTGATATTCAGCCAAATTGTTTTTTGAGCTTTCATTTTCATATCTGATTTCAGGGATCAACCTAAATTTCTATTCTTCCATATTCTTTGCCTTGAGTCTCCATCATCCATGGCTGCTAAGTCCCAAAGGCAGCTTGATCAAGCATGAAAAAATGCTTTCCTACTTGAACCAAATGATAGAAGGTTAAACTGCAAACACTGTAACCACAATACGAATAGTGAGCATAAACAGGTTGAAACACCACCTAGCACGAATCACATACAAAGATGCATAGTTTGTGATAATTGCCCTGAAGAACTCACAACCCAAATGCTAGATGCCTTGGAAACCATCAAAGCAAGCAAATTAAAGAAAGTTAGAATGAAGTTGGAAATTGTAACAGTGGAGATATGAGACGCCACTTACTGGTAGTTGTTCATCAAAAGGTGCATGTCCAACCATAACCTCTCATTTCTTCATTACTTGCACAACCCTAGGATCTCAATTGCCTTTGGAAAGTTTTAATGAAGAGAAGAGAACGGAGGTAGATATTGCTGTGAGAAGTTTTTGGTACCATGGCAGACTCCCACTTAACCTTGCAAACATCATTGTCGTGATTTATGTTAGTTGGGCAGTTGATCTTATTATTTGATGGATTGCAGGCTCTTAATTCATCCATGTTTTAGTTTTTCAGACAAATGTCAAGTGTCAATTTTATATTTCTCATCTCTCATGAGATGAATTGATGGATAAATTGTTGATTTATAGATTTTATGGATGAAAATGTCATTATTTTTTTTCTTGCATAAATTTCCTGTATTTTGAGTAGTTATTATTATTATTATTTGTTTTAATTATTTCTGGAGATACATTAGATGTCTAGTTTTGCAAAGTCTGAGTCTCACAACCTTGGATGAAACTATTTGTTGAAAAGTTTTCATTGGTTAACAACCTAAATTGTTCCTATGAAAGTCTGGGTGAGCGAAGATTTTCCCTCTTAACCGCCATGATGCTCTCCCTCATTAATTGTGATTATACTATTGCATATGTCAATTACTCGTTTTATGATTATTTGATTTAAAATGTTATCTTTAAAGTTAATATGTATGATTGTAATTATACTACTGTGTGTATGCCAATTACTCGTTTAATGATTTTTTGATTTAAAATGTTATCTTAAAAGTTAATATGTATGAAGAATTATTTTTATGATTGTTTGATTTAAAATGTTATCTTAAAAGTGCATATGTATCAGCATAGATCCATCTAAAAGGGGATCTACCAAGCATCGAGAGGGATCAAATCTTTGAGGGTGTAAAACCCTTTTTTAGTGTGAAAATGTTGAAGAAATGTGTAATCCAATGTTTATGATTTTAGTTTATCTAATTTATGTTGTTTTATATATATGCAATTCTAAATAATTTAATTTAATTTAAGCCGACTTGTTATTTTTATTAACATTTTATTATTTTTTATAAAGGACATGTGTCAACTCTAGGATGAGCATGGCAGGAGTTACACATCTCTCCCCTATTGGGTTGTAAAATGCACCTATTCGGGCAATGAAGAATTATTTTATGGGAATTATTAAACACAAAACCTGTAAAACTCCAAAACCATATGATTATTATTATACATTGGTTTTGTGTTGGGTTGAGATGAGCCACCATGGCTGAATATCAAAAGATGGAGAGATTTGGAATGGAGACTAATTATGTGGATGGGCAATGGTAGCGGATAGGAGAATTTTACTACACGTAATGAAAAGATAATAAACATCAAAGATAGAGGTGCTCTACGACTTGTTTGATGAGAGTGATTTTGATTTAGAGGAAGAGTTGTTCTAGAGCAGAAGGGAGGAAATTAAGAAAGGGGATTGAAGCAAGCTTGCCATTTTTGTTTCTACGACTTGTTTGATACGAGTGATTTTAATTTAGAGGAAGAGTTATTCTAGAGCAAAAGGGATGAAATTAAGAAAGGGGATTGAAGCAAGCTTGTCAATTTTGTTTCCACTCGGATGGTCATGCCCTTTGAGGAAATTGAGGGGAAGGTCAAAGAAACTAATGAGGAGGATGATGGACCAAAAGCAGGGGTTAGGGTTTAAGGGGAATGAGACAAATTTTGCTCGCATGATGATGTTTTTTTTTTCTTTTGCGTTTGGGAGGAAGATTAAGAAAGATGTGGAAAAGAGAGAAGGAAAGGGACAATTTTATGGGCTCTACAACAAAATCTAGGGCAATTGCTAGAATTGATCTAAGGGATGCCAATATTAGTGAGTTTGAGAAGCATACAAAGGGTATCAAGATAAGTTGTTAGTGAAGATGTTTTATAACTTTACAAGGGAAGGGGGGTGGGAAAGAATACGCAATAGATAGTTGTTTTGTTTGAGGCAAAGTTGTGACCAGAGAAAATAGGCATGGGTTTTAATGATTTAGAAAGACATCTTATGATTTGCCTCGTTTTGTGTGGCATTGATGAACATAATGAAAAAAACGAAATAATTGAAACATTGAGAAAAAGAAAAACTTTGGCCAAAGGACAACCATAACAAGATTGGGTTTTAATGATTTAGAAAGACATCTTATGATTTGCCTCGTTTTGTGTGGCATTGATGAACATAATGAAAAAAACGAAATAATTGAAACATTGAGAGAAAGAAAAACTTTGGCCAAAGGACAACCATAACAAGATTAAACAATACATCATGGTTGAAGAGCTTTAACTAAAAGTAGGAACAAGGGAAATTGATCGCTTGTTTATCCTTTGCATTTTTTATTGGCATGACTTTTGACCACTTTGTGAAGTAATTTGTTCTTGTAAGGATGAACATGTGACTTGCAAAGGAGGGTGGGTTAATCAACAATATAAAATCAAGGCCCCATTTAGCAAAAGGGAGCTCAAGAGTAATTGGCCTTAGAGTCCTGGCAAAAAGTTTCTCCCTTCTTATTGTTCTCTGGTAGTCATCACAAGCTTGTGTGAATCTTTGAAGATTGAAGGCCAATAGTAAGTTGTTCTATGGATTTTGTGTGCTAGTAAGTTGATACAAAGCTCGAAGATCCTGCTGCTTGCTCCTCCGTCTTCTCAGCTAAATCCTCTGTCTGACTTTTTCTCCCTGTCTGTATCCTATCTCTGCTGGAATACAAGTGTGTGTTCTCTCCACCAATTGATTGCTCTTTTATAACTTTAGGCAAAACGAAAACCCTAATTTCACTTTCACTTTAACTAGTGGTAAAGCAAAAACCCTAATTTCACTTTCACTTTAACTAGTGGTTAACTAAAATTAATTTAGATCACTTTAATTTATTTTCCAAAGTAAACTTAGGAAAAGTAAATTAAATACAACTGGTTTCCTAATTTAAGTATTCTGCATGCAAAAAGACATGCATGCAAGAAGACCTTCCTTGTTGCTACTAGTTTAACACTCCCTCTCAACAAGGAAGATATTCGGTAAGAACCCCTACTTATCCCTGAACTTCACAAAACTCTCTCTGCAAAGTGCCTTGGTGAAAATGTCCGCTACCTGCTCATCTGTCTGTATGTACTCCAACCGAATGGTTCCCCTCTGAACACAATCTCTTAAGAAGTGGTATCTGATGTCTATGTGTTTGCTCCAGTCATGGAACACTGAATTCTTAGATAGTTTGATGCCACTCTGATTGTCACAGTGAACTATTGTAGCCTCTAGCTCACACTCGAACAACCCTGCAAGTAACTTCCTCAACCACATACCCTAACAAGCAGCCATGCTGGCTGCCATGTACTCAACTTCTGTCGAGCTCAATGCAACTGACTTCTGCTTCCTACTGAACCAAGAGACAACCCCTGATCCAATGCTGAATCAACAACCTGAAGTACTCTTTCGGTCCTCTACACATCTTGCCCAATCAACATCTGTGAAACCTACTAACTGTACACTCCCCCCTGTGCTCATAAACCAATCCATACTCCATTGTACCTCTGATGTAGCGAAGTATGTGCTTCGCAGCCGTCCAATGCACTCTCCGAGATTCCACCATGATCCGACTCAAAGAGTTGATTGTAAAGAGCTGATGTCTGGTCGAGTGTTAACCAGATACATAAGCGATCCGATAAGCTGACGATACAAGGTAGGATCAAATCTGTCTGTTCTTGATGCATCAATCTTCCTCCAGTTGGAAACTAGAGGTATGGTCATAGGCTTGCAGTCCTCCATCTTGAATCTCTTCAGGATCTCTACTGCATACTTCCGCTGTCCGATGAAGAAGCATCCATCTCTCTGCCAAACCTCCAAGCCCAAGAAGTAATGCATCAGCCCAAGGTCTTTCATCTCAAACTCTACTGCAAGGTTGGACTTACAGTCTCCAATCAGCCTCTCATCTTTTGTTAAAAAAAGATCATCCACATATAAGACCAATATGAGAGACACCTCACCTGTCAGGAAGTACAAGTTGTGGTCAGCCTCACTTCGTTGAAATCCCATTTCCCGTAGATAGCTGTCAATCCTCGAGTACCATGCTCGAGGTGCCTGCTTGAGCCTGTAAAGAGCTCGATGCAGTCTGCATACATATGTCTCCTTGTTCTCCACATCAAACCCCTCTAGCTACTCAATATACACCTCCTCCTCTATCACTCCGTTGAGGAAGGTAGTCTTGACGTGGCATCTGATGGACACGCCAACCCTTCTCAGTTGATAGAGATAATGGTCCAAATGGAAGAATACCTAGCAACAGGGGCGAAGGTCTTTTCATAATCAATACCCTCCTTTTGTGAAAACCCCTTTGCCACGAAGCGTGCCTTGTACTTCTCCACGCTTCCGTATGCTGCATGCTTCACCTTGTAGATCCATCTGGATCCCACCACCTTTTTCCCTTGTGGCCTCGGCACAACCTCCCATACTCGGTTTTTCATAATGGAGTCATACTCTTCAACCATAGCTTCCTGCCACACATCATGTTGTGCAGCCTCCTTGAAGCTGGGAGGTTAAGAGTTAATCAACTCTGTCATCAGTGCCATATAACTAAACCTCTATGATGGTACACTTCGTCTAAAAGATGTCTGTGGAAGATCTACTTGCCTGGAATCCTGTACTGTGGATCTAAACCAATTAAGCCTTGGCCTAGTGTCAACCTGTTGCGGCTGCTCGATATCTGTCTCTTGTTGCAGCTCATCCTTCAAGTCAATGACTGAGGGATCTTGTCCACCTAACTCCCTCTGACCACTAAAACCTATGCTCTGTGTCTGTACATGTACCTATACATCTGGCTCCTCCAACTTGACTCCCAACTCCTGTGATGGCTGCTTCTCTGCTGGTAAGTTCAGAGATCTCCGTAAGTCCCTTTCCTCATCTAACTTGACATCCCTGCTCACAATGATCCTCCTGTGAGCAAGAATGTAAACTCTATATGCCTTTGAAATATTGTTGTAACCAACAAGTAACCCCTTCTCTCCAGAAGGGTCCAGCTTCTTCCTATTGTCAGCATGAACATGACAATGGAAGGCATTGCTAAATATGCGAATGTGACTCACATCTGGCCTAGTGCATGTGAAGACCTCCTCCAGTGTCTTCCTTCCCAAGGTTGTGTGGGGACACCTATTATGAATGTATATTACAGTCCTATATGCCTCGACCCAGAGGAATAGTGGTAATCCGTGATCAAATATCATGGCCTTGGCTGCTCCAACCATAGTCTTGTTCTTCCGCTCTGCAACAACATTCTGTTGTGGGGTATGGGGCACAGTGTGCTCCTGCTTGATTCTCTCAGTCGAACAATACTGCATGAACTCATTAGAAGTCTACTCACCCTCCTTGTCTGTCCTCAACACTCGAATCTTCTTTCCTGTTTGGTTCTCCGCAAGAGTCTTGAACTCTCGGAACCTCTCAAAGACCTTTGACTTGGCCTTCAGGAAATAGATCCCGGTTTTCTTAGAATAGTCATCAATGAAGGTTACGCAGTAACTGTAACCACCAAACGAATGGACACTCATAGGTCCGCATACATCCGAATGCACCAAGTCTAAGGGCTCCTTAGACTTGTGCTCACTCTGTGGAAAAGGCTTCCTAATGTTCTTCCCCAAAGCACAACCCTTGCAGTGGGTATGCTTTTCCTCTTGTATCTGAGGAACTCCAGTGATTGCCTGTCTCAAATGCTTTAGAGCTCCATGGTGTAAGTGTGCCTTCCTCCTATGCCACAACTCACCCTGACTGTTGTTGTTGCTGTTAACTAGAGCCTTTGTAGGCTCAAAGTGTAATTTGTACACTTTCCCACTCCTTCTGCCAATCACTCGATCCATGCTCCTATCTAACCCCTTGGGCCTGATATACACTCTATGGTCATGGAACTTCACCTGATATCTCTTGTCCTCCAGAGTGGAGACTGATATAAGGTTCTTGGTCAGTCCTGGAACATATAACACATCAACAAAACTGAGGGGCTTGCCAGACTCCCTCTCAAATGAAATAGTGCCAACTCCATGCGCTTGATACCACACATCATCACCCAACTCAACAAGGATCCCTGTTCCACCCTCCTGTAAGTATTTGAAGAATCTCTTATGTCCAGTCATGTGACTAGATGCTCCATTGTCAATGTACCATATGCTGCTCCCTGTGGTGCTTGGCATGCAAGCTATCAAACAAAACTCCTCATCGAAATTCTTGGTGAACTCATCCACCTATGCAAATCCAACCATCTAAGTGTTACTCTTCTTCTTCCTATCTGGGCACTGGGAGGCAAAGTGTCCCTGCTTGTGGCAGATAAAACACTTGACATTTGACACGTCAAGGTTCTTCTTACCATCCTTCTTCCTCTTTTCCTTCCCCTTACTCTTCCTTGACAAATTCATCCCATAGTCTCTGCCAATCAGGGAGCTTCTCCCTAACTACAACACCTTTGACAAAGGTGTCCCATGGCTTAGAGAATCCATTAAGGGCTATTTGATCTAGTTCCTCATCATCAGTTTTAGAGCCAACAACTCCAAGCTCATCCCTGATATGCGCGAGCCTCGTGAGATAAGGCACCACTTCTTCTCCCTTGGTCATCTTGGTGTTGCACATCCTCTCTTGCAACACCATCCTCCAGTTCTCGTTCTTGCTATGGTACAGACTTTCCAAAGCCTTCCACATTTCCAATGCGGTCTTCGTACCAGAAAGGTGAGGGACTATATGGTCCTTTAGTCCATCCATGATAATCAACATGGCTCTAGAATCAATCTTCTACTAGGCTATCAGATCTGTCGGATTTGTGGGTGCAACTTTTGTGGATTCAATGTGCTCCTTAGCATCACTGATCTTTAGGATCTTCGTGATCATTTCTTTCCATATAGGAAAGTTCTGAGCACCCTGGAGTCTATCCTCAACTCTCAACTGCATGGCCATAGTGAAGTGTACTTGTCAAACCCTAGATCTGGAAGTCTAGGTTTGTGTCTTCCTATAGATCTGCCCCTGATCTATCATTGCTGCTGCAAATCTCTTTGCTTTAGCTCACCAGAGCTCTCATACTATGTAAATTTTCCTTTAATATTCAACTAGGGATAAACAATGCATGCAAAATATCAATTGATAACCACATATGAATATCTTTTATAGTATGTAGTGGAATATAAAATTGAACTCACAACATCACATCACAATATTGAAACTATTATTTTGGGTATGGAAACCCCCGGAAAGACCCAAGATGGGAAAATCGATGCAGCAGTCAGGTATAGATTTTATTATGAAAAAATATGGAACTTTTACAATCACTACAAATTCACCCAAACCTGGCAAATGCAGTACTCGGCAGAATCACTAAGCAAATCCTAGCTAAACCTCAACACCCTCATGTGTGAGTGTACAACCCAGCTGTATGAAGCTCGATGATCCTGTTGCTCGCTCCTCCGTCTTCTTAGATAAATCCTCTGTCTGAATTTCTCTCCCTGTCTGTATCTTGTCTCTGTCGGAATACAAGTGTGTTTGTTCTCTCCACCAATTGATCTCTCTTTTATAACTTTAGGTAAAGCGAAAACCCTAATTTCACTTTCACTTTAACTAGTGGTAAAGAAAAAATCCTAATTTCACTTTCACTTTAACTTGTGGTTCACAAAAGTTAATTTATATCACTTTAATTTGTTTTCCAAAGTAAACTTAGGAAAAATAAATTAAATACAATTGGTTTCCTAATTTAAGTCTTCTGCATGCAGGAAGTCCTTCCTTGTTGCTACTAGTTTAACACAGTTTCGTACAGCAATAGATTGACGCAGAATTCGAGGTGATTTGCTGAAGTGTTTTGGGTGATTGAATTTGTCAGTGAGGATTTGGAAGAAGAATTTGTTCTATGTTGTTGGGAAAATTTCCAAGATTCTCCTTTTAATGATAATTTCTTCTTTCTAGGGTTTTCCCCAAGAGTTGGGGTTTTGTTTAGTCTTTGACCAAAAATCTCTGTGTGTTCATGTGTGAAAGGTTTGCTTCAGTCTTGGAAAAATCTTGAGTTGGTGATTTATATTTTAAATTTAAGATGTAAATGTTTAATCATAAACCCTGGTTCTCAAGTGTTTGACAATGTGTTGAAGACAAAGTTGCATATTAAGTCATTGAATTTCTTCATGGTATCAGAGCCAAGTTGAAGTAGTAGTCAAGTTTTGAGTCACAGAACAGAATTGTGTTGTCTTTCAGTTTAGAAAATTTTGTTGTGATATATTTTCCAGATGATGAGCATTCAATACAAAGATAGGTTGGATGGCATATGCAACTATCTTCCATCGAAAGTGAGGATAACTGCAGTGCTCAAGGAATGGAAGATTTGGAGCTTTGCAAACACCATGATGACGAAGCCCACTGACAATGATGAGTTAGCAGAACATGAAGCCTTAGAAGCCAGAGCTCAAAGGGTGATCCTAGATGGGGTGAAAGATCATCTGATCCCACATTTGACAGAGACAAAGATTTCCAATGACATGTGGGACACTCTGAAGCAGTTGTTCGAGGCAAATAACGAGTACCTTGAAAGACAAGTTACACAATGTAAAGAGGACAAAAGATGAAAGTGTAACCTCCTACTTGACTTGAGTGGCACAAGTCAAAGACGAGTTAGTAGTGGTAGGAGAAACTATCTCGGACTCAGAGTTAGTGAGGATAGCCTTGAAGGGATTCACCAAGAGATGGGAGGTTTTTGTCAAATGTATTGTTGGCAGAGAGAAACTTTCAGATTGGTCCAAGCCGTGGGATGATTTTACCCAAGAGGAAATTCTAGAGGGAGCTTTGGGTGGGCAAGTTAGCGAAGAGGTGGAGCATAGTGTGGCTCTTGCAACAAAGACAAACAAGAAAAAGAAAGACCTCAGTCAAATCGGGTGTTACCATTGTGGGAAAATGGGGCATTATGCCTCAAAGTGTCATGAGAAAAAGATTGTGAAGACTGAAAGAGATATGGCAGCCTCTGCAACAGTAGAAGAATATGCCACGAAGTTTGAGCAAGAGTTTTCTCTTGTCTCAATTGGTTCCAGTGTAGGAAGTTCATCCTTCGAGAATGTCTGGGTTGTTGACAACTGTGCAACTAAACATATGTCTGGAGTTTATGGTTCCTTTTAGATGACCATAACATTGGGACTGGGACATTTCATTCAGATATATGTTGATAGTCCCCATATTGCTAAACGAGAGGTTGGAACAATCAGGTTCCAACTAGACCTTGGAGAGTTCTTGGATATACATGGAGTATTGTTTGTACCTGGGATGAGAGTCGACAAACTCTTAGTTTCATCCTTTGAGGATGAAAGCTATGGGATGATGATCAAGTTTGGCCATGTCTTCCTGTATCAGAGACATGAGTCAGTTGGTACCACCATCTTATTGAAAGATCGCAGGGCCAGACTGTATGTCCTGAGAGGGCATAATGTACAACTAGGAGCAGGATAATGAGGGTGGATATCAGAGTCAGAGGATGAGGATGATACTGCATTTGATAGATATGGTCCTGAAGAGGAGAGTGACTCTCTCTGGAGCACTGGCAGAAGGCTCAACCAATGAAGTGATGATTCATACGAGCAGTTGGATGAGACTCAGGTCGAGTCTCAAGCTTCAAAGTTTCAGTTCGAGGTAGAGCATTTGTTTTCGAGATTGATTCCAGAGTAGGAGGGAGTTGTTGCAGGGGTCAGAGATGGAGATAGTGTTGCGGATCTTCCTCGTTAAGAGGGAGTGTTGAAAAGTTAACTCTGAAGGTCCTCTTTATAGTTTTGGGTGTGGTGTGAAAAACATGACATGCAATTTGTTCCTTGTGAATATTTATGTATAAAAGTTACTTGTATATAAATAAATGATGTTTTGTACTTTAATGTATTGGGTCTTACTTAAAAGATATTTAATAATTAAAGTGGGTTATTATTAAAGTGGAGTGCATTAAGTGAGCACCCTAGATTTTGTAAAAAAACATCTCAACCATAAGATTAAGTTTGTTAGATGAGGTAGTTACAGAATTAAAAGTATAAAACTAGGGTTAAAAGACAAATTAGACACCATCCATCTATGAGGGGAGAGAGAGAGAGGGGAGATTGATACTGAAGGAGAGAGAAGTAACCTAGAAGTATGGCACCTTTCCCAAGACAAGGAGCAACACAATTACTGAGGCAAAGTGCAACAACATTAATTGCAGAAATTACAACATTTATCGAACCTGTCAGTTTTGTACAACACGTGTGAGGCAGAGAAATAGAGGCAGCATACCGTACAACAATCTAACAGGGTTGTACAACATTTATTGTTGTTGTGGCACGAATCCCAAAGTAGAAATAAAGTACATAAAGTACAACACGTGGCAGATCCATACAATCTATACTCACACATGTGAAAGTACAACTATAGATTGTCACGTAATTCGAGGTAATTTCCTAAAGTGTTTTGGGTGATTGAATTTGTTAGTAAGGGTTTGGAAGAAGAATTTTTCTATGTTGTTGGAAAAATTTACAGGATTCTCCTTTTAACGATAATTTATTCTTTCTAGGGTTTTCCCCAAGAGTTGGGGTTTTGCCTGGTCTTTGACAAAAAATCTTTGTGTATTCATTGTTAAAATTTCATATGCTAAGCTAGATCATCAGCATTTAATTTCAATTTCATAACAAAAGAATATAAACAGGATCATTGAAAGAAACAGTATCACAAGAACAACACAGATTTATCCTGGGAAAACCCTAAAGGGAAAAACCCAGCAAAAGCTTTCTCAATATAGATGCCCCAAAAAGATAAAAGGTAAAACCCAAAAGACTGATCATCATTCTTCTCGAGCCACAACTCTTTCTCTCTCTCTCTCTCATGCGCTACACAAGTGAGTGTGAGTGTGTTCAAATGAGAAGCACTTCACCTCTATTTATATTCTTTCGTTCACTTAATAATTAATTCAGTTATGTAGGCTCGAGTAACCACAACTGGGGTACTAATGACCTGACTTACAATGGAGGGGACTTCCCCATGAATCTTATTAGTTCTCCCGATTAGGAACATCGGGGTATAAATAAAAACAAGTGATTCTCTCGGTAGGAACATCGGGGTATAAAGAAATACAAGTGATTCTCCTGGTAGGAACATCGGGGACCGCAAAAAATACATATAGAATATTCTTCGAAGTTACAATATTTCAACACTCCCCCTTAATGAGAAGGGCATTCTACAACAACATCAACAACAAAAACAGTAGGAGAGAGAAGGCATCATCAACATCATCAGGGTGATACATCTATAAATCATTGGAAGCTTTTCAACATCATATAGTCTTCATCTTCAATTTCAACAGCAGCAACACTTTGACCGACAGCATCATCATCAGTACTTTAGTCTTCATCTTCAATCTTCAGCAGCATTCTACAACAACATCAACAACAAAAACAGTATGAGAGAGAAGGCATCATCAACATCATCAGGGTGATACATCTATAAATCATTGGAATCTTTTCAACATCATATAGTCTTCATCTTCAATTTCAACAGCAACAACACTTTGACCGACAACATCATCATCAGTACTTTAGTCTTCATCTTCAATCTTCAGCAGCAACAACACTTTGACTGCCAGATTGATAACATCATCATCAACACTTTGACCTTTCGATCAACAACATCATCATCATCATATTCTGATCTTTCGATCAACATCATCATCATCATCATACTCTGAACTTTTGATCAACATCATCATCATCATCATACTCTGATCTTTCAATCAGTAACATCAACATCATCACACTGTGATCTTTCGATCAGTGACATCATCATCATCAGACTCTGATCTTTCGATCAGGAACATCACCAGCAGCAGCAACAACCTGCAATCCACAGTATGAAAACAAAAGTCTCTAGATCACGTTTGGACTTAAAGTCCAGGGATGATGCAATCCCACCACATTCTCAACAACCGAAGTCACTGGATTCAATTACGGGATAATCATTCCCTATCACTTTAGGACTAAGTCCAAGGATGATGCAATCCTACCACGTTCTCGAGTACCGAAGTCATCGCATCCATTCTGAACCGAAGTTCAAGGATGATACAATCCTACCACATTCTCGAGTACCGAAGTCATCGGATTTGTTCTGAACAAAAGTTCAAGGATGATACAATCCTACATTCTCGAGGACCAAAGTCACCGGATTTGTTATGAACTGAAGTTCAGGGATGATACAATCCCACCACATTCTTGAGGACCGAAGCCACCAGATCCATTATGAACCAAAGTTCAGGGATGATACAATCCCACCACATTCTCGAGGACCAAAGTCACCGGATCCGTTATGGACAGATGTCCCAGGATGATGCAATCCCTCTTCATTCTTGAGGACCGAAGTCACCGGATCACTTTAGGACAAGTGTCCAAAGATGATACAATCCCACCACAACATCACTGCTCCCCCTTTCGAGGAAGGTCTTTTCGAACAACACCAAGCTTGTCTCGAAAGTGTTCAAACTTTACCCGAGACAGAGGCTTCGTCAGCACATTAGCAACTTGTTCGTCAATACTTACATATTGGAGCTTTATGGCTCCCTTCTGCATCATATCTCGAATGTAGAAATACAAGGTTTCTATGTGCTTCGATCTATCGTGGAACATTGGGTTCTCTGTCATCTTTATACAACTTTGGTTATCACATAGAATCATGGTAGTATCCAATTCCAAGCTGAATAAACCTGACATCAACTTCCAAAGCCATATGGATTCACAACTAGCAGAGCAAGCTGCTATATATTCTGCTTCAGCCGTGCTAAGAGCAACACTGGACTGTTTCCTTCTAAACCATGAAATCATAACAGATCCCAGACTATAACATCCACTTGATGTGCTTTTCCTGTCTGATACACTTCTAGCCTAATCTGCATCCGTATAGCCATACAGTCTGTACTCATGGCTTCCATCATAGTATAGACCAAAGTCTATAGTCCCTTTCAGATATCTCATCACATGTTTTGCAGCTATTAGGTGAACACGTCTAGGTTGAACTAGATAATGACTCAAGGTGTTCACAACAAAACAAATGTTCGGTCTAGTATTTGTTAGATACATCAACGACCCAATAATATGTTTGTATTGAGTCACATCCACTAACTCTGATGAGTCATTAGCTAACAACTTCGGGTTGGAATCCATGGGTGTGGCCATGGCTTTGCATTCCAACATATTGAATCTTTTCAATATCTCTACAGCTTAGTTTCCCTGGTTGAGAAAGATCCCTTCTGAACTTTGCCCTACTTCCAGACCTAGGAAATAATGCATTAACCCAAGGTCTTTCATCTCAAATTCTTTGGCGAGTTTCTTCTTGCTTTCTACAATCTGTTTCTCATTCCTTGTTAGAAATGAATCATCCACATATAGTAATAGTATGGCAGGTTCATCTTCTATAACCTTGAGGTAGAGGTTAGGATCGGCTTTACTCTTGGCAAAGCCCATGCTCATCAGGAAACTATCTATCATTCCATACCAAGCTCGGGGAGCTTGCTTTAGGCCATACATGGCCTTCTTCAACTTGCATACGTTAGTACGTCTGTCTTCAACTTCAAATCCTTGTGGTTGTTCTATGTATACTTCTTCTTCAATCACACCATTTAGGAAGGTTGTTTTCACATCCATCTAGTGTAAGTCCCACTTCATCATGGATGCAAGTGCCATGATAGCTCTAATTGAAGTATACCATGCTACAAGTGCAAAAGTCTCTTCATAATCAATTCCCTCTTTCTGAGAGAAACCTTTGGCCACAAATCTTGCTTTATACTTCTCAATACTTCCGTCAGCTGCATGTTTTATCTTGTAGATCCATTTGGAGGATACTATACTCTTTCCTTCTGGTTTGGGAACTATATCCCATACATCATTCCTCATTATTGACTGGTATTCTTCAGTCATTGCTTCTACCCATTCTTTCTTCTGTGCTGCTTCTTCGTAGTTTGTAGGTTCTTGATCTACAAGATCACACATCAAGGCTACATAGTTGGAAAATGTCTTGGGCCTCTTACTTACTCTTGTGGAGCCTTCAGGAGCTCCTTATCTTTCTACTTCTTGTATAATCTCTCTTTCCCAAGAAGGCTTTCTCTTTCGTGACATATCCATCGTAGGAGGTTCTTGTGGTTTTGTCATGTCATGTTCTTCAGGAGCTTCATCTTCAGGGAGATATGTAGTTTCTTCATTTCTGGGAGGTGCCTCTTCCTCATACACTTCTTCATGTTGGCACTTCTTGGATCTCTTGAGGGCTGGTTCTTCATCAAATGTCACATCTCGACTGATTTCCATGTGATGGAATCTAGGAATGTAAATTCCGAATGCCTTGGATACTTCACAGTATCCAACAAATATCTCCTTCTTTCCGGAAAGATCCAACTTGGTTCTTTTCTCTTTCGGTATATGAACGTATACTGGACAACCAAGAAGCCTGAGGTGACTCACCTCAGGCTTCTTTCCCGTGAATATCTCTTCTGGAGTCTTGAATCCAAGAGCACTGTGAGATATTATATTATGTACATATACAACAGTTCTGGATGCTTCTGCCCATAGATGCATTGGAAGATCTTGATCATATATCATTGTCTTCATTGCTTCCATGATAGTCCCGTTCTTTCTTTCTGCAATGCCATTTTGTTGAGGATTGTAGGGAGTAGTTAGTTCCCTCTTGATTCCAACATCTTTGCAAAAGGATTCAAACTCTTTTGAAGTGTATTCTCTGCCATTGTTTGATCGAAGTGTCTTGATCCTTTTGTTTGAGAGATTCTCTATCAAGGCTTTGAATTCCTTGAACTTCTCAAACACTTTGCTCTTTGCTTTCTGAATGAATCAATTCTAACGTACCTTTTGTTTTTGTTTCACTTTTCGGAAATGGATTCTTGATTTTCTTTCCTTTTGCACATCCTTTGCAAATGCCTTCATGTTTGATCTTCATGTCTGGTAATCCCGTCACTACTTTGTTCACATGAGGTAGTGCTTTGTAATTTATGTGAGCAAGCCTTCTATGCCATAGTTCACTAGGATCAGTGGACTCATGAACAAGGGTTGTTTTTGAATGTCCTTTGAGTTTATATAGGCCTCCTTCTTCACCAATGATAACTGCATCTTCAATATTATTTCCTTTGGGCCACATGAGTACTTGGCCATCTATGAATGCAACTCTAAATCCTTTCTTATCTAAATCTGAGATAGAAAGTAAATTCTTTTTCAAACCTGGTACATATAGTACTTATTTCATCCTCAGGGGATTTCTTGAATCAAGCTTGTAGTTTGCTTCCCCAATTCCTTTGATCGGATATTGATAGTCATCTCCTAGAGATACTTTCTGAGGAGAGTTCTTTTCTTCAAGTCTTGATAGAGTCTTCTTTTGTCTCGTCATGTGCTTTGAAGCACCACTATCAATAAGCCAAGTATCTTCTCCAGGTGTAATAGATCCAGAGAGTGCTGAGAATAATACATACTCTTTTGCATCTTCTTTTCTTGCTTGCTTGCTTGGAGGTCCTTCCTCTTCTTCTTCTTCATCTTCATCTTCAGCTAGATGAGCATGATGTCTTTTGTTGTTGTTGATCTTCTTCTTATATTCTTGTCTCTTCATAGGACAATTTCTGGCAATGTGTCATATCGTATCACAATGAAAACATTGAAAGCCAAAGTAGTCCCTATCGGGGAGACTTTCTCGTCTTTTTGAACTTCCTGGGAGGTTGATACTCACTCTTGTTTCCCTTCTTAAAGTAGGGTTGAATTCTTCTTCTCTTGGTATGAGTGGTTAGGGCTTGATCATCCTCCTTTAATAAGGCTTCTCTATTTGCCACTCTAGTCTCCTCTTGAATGCAGTCTTCCCATACCACATCAAACTTCATGTTTTTCTTCCTGGCACACATCATCTGAATGAATGACTCCCAAGGTCTAGTGAGACCATTGAGAGCAGTCATAACCATCTCATATTCATCAAGTTTGTCTCCAATGGCTTCTAGTTATTCTTTGATCTAAGAAACCCTTGTGAAGTAGTCCTGGATGGATTCTCCATGACTCATCTTGGTGCTCTTCAGTTGAGCTCTTAGATTCATCTTTGTGTTGATGTTTCTACCCTTATACATTTTGAATAGGGAATCATACATTTCTTTTGGATTCTTCTTGGATGACACTTGAGGGATCAAGTGATCCTTGATAGAGTCAGTAACAATCCTTTGTGCCCTAATCATATCCTTCTTGTGCTTCTCCTTAGCTTCAGCTTCTTCAAATTCTGCAACTTTCTCCTTGATATACTTATCAAGATCATTCTCTTGGATAATGAGACCAATCATGTATTTCCATGCTCAGAAATCCTCTATGCCTTCTAGATTGTCCTCAAGCTTAGTGTTTGGGGCCATCTTGTCAGAAAATCACAGAAATTTGAAATTCTGCGGAATGAGAAACTGAACTTACTAGGAGATGCGCTTGACTGAGGTGATTTGACTGGCGTGCTTGGTTTCTGGAGATCTCAAGTCTTCACCTTCCAAATCAGACTTGCGAGATTCAGCTCTGCAGCTTCCAGCTGTTTTCTGGTTCTACAATTTTTTGGTACAATTGTCAAACTAGGGTTTGACTTTCCCGGGGACTCACTCACCCAAAATCCTCGATTCCATGCTCAATAGATGTGCTCTGGGAGGGTGCAACTTTCTATGCAAGCAATTTTTCGAAAATCATTTTTTTTTCGAAACCCTAATTTCTTCCGGGGAGAGAGAGAGAGGGATTTTTCACCTTGTGAAAGCTGTCCTATTCAGGCTAGCTCTGATACCATGTTAAAATTCCATATGCTAAGCTATATCATCAGCATTTAATTTCAATTTCATAACAAAACCATATAAACAGGATCACTGAAAGAAACAGTATCACAATAACAACATAGATTTATCCTGGGAAAACCCTAAAGGGAAAAACCCAACAAAAGCTTCCTCAATATAGATGCCCCAAAAAGATAAAAGGTAAAACCCAAAAGACTGATCCTCCTTCTTCTCCAGCCACAACTCTTTCTCTCTCTCTCTCATGCGCTACACAAGTGAGTGTGACTGTTCAAATGAGAAGCACCTCACCTCTATTTATATTATTTCGTTCACTTAATAATTAATTCAGTTATGTAAGCTCAAGTAATTCTAATTTAATTATGTAGGCTCGAGTAACCACAACTGGGGTACTAATGACCCGACTAACAACATAGGGGACTTCCTCGTGACTCTTATTAGTTTTCCTGATTAGGAACATCGGGCTATAAAGAAATACATGTGATTCTCCCAATAGGAACATCGGGGACCACAAAAAATACATATAGAATATTCTTCGAAGTTACAATATTTTAACATTCATGTGTGAAAGATTTGCTTCAGTCTAAATTCTTGAGTTGGTGATTTATATTTTAAATTTAAGATGTACATTTTTAATCATAAACCCTAGTTCTCAAGTGTTTGACATAATGTGTAAAATACAAAGTTTCATATTAAGTCATTGAATTTCTTCATTTTGCAATCAAAGTATATTTCAATTCAACATTCGAAAGGCTTTGGCTCATGAAGGCAATTGGTTGTTCAAAACTTTCATTATATGTTTGCACAAAGATAGCTAAAACAACTTCCTCATCGACATTTGTGTAAATGATGAAATCCTTTGTGAAATTAGGCTGAGTGAACACATGAAGATGAGATGGCTTTCTTAATTTCAACAAAGGTTGTCTCAGTGTCAAGATTCTAGGTAAATACTTGATCTTTTCAACAATTTATGAATGGCTTGACCATTTTGGAAAAATATAGAATAAACCTTTGAACAAAATTAAATTTTCCCATGAAGGATTGAATCCCCTTTTTTAACGAAGGGATAGGGAGGTTTTGGATAGCTCATACCTTTTTGGGGTCTATGCTTATGTCAACATCAAATACATTATGATCAGGTAGCTTATCAAAAAAACACCAAAGATGGACTTGATTGGATTAAGGGACATACCACGTTTTTGCAACACATAAATACCTGTCCGAGGTGATCAAAATGATCTTCTTGAAGCTTGGAGTGGAGAGTAAGGTTGTCAAGATAAATCTGTATGATAATTCCAATAAGGTTGTCAAGATAAATCTGTATGATAATTCCAATAAGGTTGTCAAGATAAATTTGTATGATAATTCAATAAGGTCGTTAAAGGCTATATGCATAGGCCTTTGAAAAGTGGCATCAACATTTATCAAGCCAAATGCATGCATTCATAAACAAAGGTGCCCCACTGGGTAGTAAAGTTGGTTTTGTATTTGTTTGCTCTCTTGAGGTGGATTTGGTTGTAACAAGAGTGACATCACCTATGAACTTGAAACTTGCTGCATAATCATCTCCATATTAGGGAGGAAAAAATTATCCTTCACACTAGTCTTGTTAAGGGCTCAAAATTCTACATATAAGTTAATATCCCCATTCTTCTTGCAATCAACAACGGGATTTGCAACCCATTTCGAGTATTTTATAGAAAAAATTATATGGGCTTTGAGCACTTTGTTCATGTCCTTTTGGATGGTGGACTCCAATGCAGGATAGATTGGTTTTTGTCTTTGTTGAATAGGCATAGTATTTTCTTTGATGGGAATGGCATGCTAAATAATTCGTGGACCAAAACCACACAAGTCAATGCATGACCATGCAAAGACATCCTAAAATTCATAGAGAAGCTCTATGAATTTCTGCTTTTCTATTTGAATAATGAGCTCCTATGTTTAAGAACAAAGGCTCATTTTTGGTGCCAATGTTAACAAGACTAGTATCTACAATTTTTCTCTTTGAAGTTTATTTGGTAGCAGGGTGCTTATTTCAGACATCACTCTAAGAGAAAGAATCTGTCTACACGAATGGGTCCTAGAGGCCACCTAACACTCAATGCGCTTGTCTACATGAGTTTAGGAGCTTCATGGACTAATCCCTATAATTTAGGAACCCACTCTGAGTGCCACTAGCATTCCCCAACAGTTGACCATAGTCGATGTCCAGTTATGTTAAATTATGCTCTAATTCCCATCAATTAGATCACTCTCAATCATCCTAGTGCCACTTTGCATGATTTGAGGAAAGTAGGGCGCCTTTGCTCACCTAACTCAATTAGTTCACTGGTTGTGAACCGTTTCAGTGATTCGAAGTTGCATTAGTGAGCTCTAGTGGTGATTGTACCACACCAAGTTAGCTCCGGAGTCAGTCCAGTTTGGTAGATTCGAATCCTATTTTAGGCATTCAAATTCTCCTATTTGGAACACCATTGTATTACATATTTCATACTGATTAATGGATGCAACATATTTCTTCCAATTTTGTCTCCATGTGTGCAATTTTTCCATGAGTAATTGATCAATGTCTATTGAATTCTTCTCTCTCTTCTGCAACCTTCTTTTCTCATTGAATTCATGTAGGCTTGAATATCCTATGCTTCATTAAAGTTAACAAACGTCACTATGAGTGTTCCTTTGAAGTTGGGGATTAGGATCTTCTTCGATCCAACCTTATAAGCATACATCCCTCAAGGCCCATCTACATTAGAAGCTCGCTCTGAAGTTATATGGACCTACAACATCCTCCAATGCATTGGATAGTCTACAACACTGCTTTGCCAGCCAATCCAAGATTCGCCCAATCTTCCACGCCTCTTGCCTAAAAAAATGGTGGGATCTAATTATAAAGTGCAAACCAACTTACCATATCTAGATAAGGAAGGATCCATTTGGCTTCAATTTGCTATAGTCTTAGCTTCTATGGAACACCAATTGCAAAGGTGCACCATCAAATAAGTTTTGATCTAGTGGAAAGATATGATGCTAGAAGATGCCTCTTGGAAACCAATCAACATTTTGCGGCAATTTTTGCACCTTCAACAACAAGGACAATGTTTCTTTTGAAGGTCAAGGGCATGTTATGTCCTACCCTTACCTGCCTTACTTTAGGAGTTAGTCACACAATGGTGTAAGGCCATATGTTTGAAATAAAGCCATGTAAGTTAATGTTTATCAATCAATGTAAAGAGAGCCTTTTTATTAATTAAGACCCATCAGGAAATTGTATTTGTTAATTATTTGACCATGTCATGTAGTTAGGATTTTGGATTTGAGAAGCCTATTTTAACAACTACAAGGCTATGAAGAGTTTTTGTGTAATGGACCTCTACTCAAGTGAAAGGTCACCATACCTCAAGAGGCTTGTGAACAATGCTTCCATAAGTTTTCTGTTAGTATAAAGCTCATATTATGCCATCTTTATCTTTCTATTATTTAATATTTCTTGTTCTACTCTATAAATTATGGCTTATTGCAGCCTAACCTCTGTCTATCATGTATTGTTTTAAGTTATGGGGCTAAAGAACACAATCGAGAGAGAATACTAGATGCCATACCATAAGCTTTTGATAGATCAAGCTTATTCATTGCTACAAAAGCTCTTGAGTTCTTCATTGTTTGCAATCTTTCTTGGGCATTTCTAACCACTTCATGAATTTAATGCCCCTCTTGAAACACAAATCGTTTAGGAGAAATAAAGATAGATAGAATGGGTTAACAATAATTATTTTTTAAATTATCTTTGTACATGCAGTTGCATAACAGAATAGGTCTAAAACCATCATAGGAATATGGGCAATCCACTTTAAATATGAGTGCTATAAATGCAGAATCGAAGTTCCCAAGCACTCTACCAAAAAATCTTATCTCCTCGATCACCCTCAATAGGTAATCTCCAAATAAATCAAGGAATTGAAAGAATTTGACAATCTATCCATCTAGACTAAGGATCTTAACATTTTGAAAGGATTTTAAGAAAATTAGTAGCTTCTCTTTGGCTACTGGCTCAAACATACTTGCATTGTCTTCCTTCTCCACACGTCTAGGAAAATATGACCCCACCTTGAGTATCTTTGCTATGTTTTCAAAGGTGATGAAACCAAGTGGTTGTTGGATATAAACTTCTTCATGAACATCACCATTTAAAAACGTACTCTTTCCATCCACTTGATGAATTTCCCATTGAAAATATGTAAGAAGAGAAATGATGGTTCTAATGGGTTCATTTTAGCAATGGGAGCAAAGGTTTCAGCGTTTTCTATACCTTCTTTCTAAATAAATCCTTTGGTGAATAATCGAGCCTTATGCGAATATGAATTTGTCTTAGAATGAACTTTGTTTATAAACACATTTGCAACCAACAAGATTCTTACCAAGAGGAAGAAGGGCAAGGTTTCACGTATTGTTCTTCAACAAAGAGTCATATTTAACAAACATTGTTTTCTACCATTTTGGATTTCCTTTAGCTTCTGCATAAGTGCGGGGCTAATCTTTGTTTAATAATTTTTTGTGAGAGAAAAATCAGATTTAGTTATACTAGAGTCGTTTGGAATACCAACCTTTGACCTATAAATTTGAGTGTCTTTCATTCCCAAAATGGAAGAGTGTGAGTAGATGTGGGAACTACACTAGTATTTTCAGTAAGTTCATGTGGATCACTAAAACCAGTAGGGAAATTGGTATATAGGCCTTGCAACATGGATCCCAACAAAAGATTGACGTAACTTCACGACAACATGAGGTTCAACAGACTCGGGTGGTGGAGTGACTTCATTGAGTTGTACATCTTCCCGACTTATGACATCTTGAATATATGTATCAAACAACCTAATGCTTTAGATGCCTCATTGTAACCAATAAATATGCATTTATGATATTTGGGCCCCAACTTCTAATGTTTTTCATGAGGGACATGAGCACAACATTCACAACCAAATACCTTGAAATTGCTAATGTCTTGTCACCTTCCACTCCGCTTTTCTTCAGGTTTAACTTGCAAAACTACCTAGTAGGAACCTATTCAAAATATGGTTAGCACAACAAACAACTTCAACCCAAAATATTTCTTGCAATCCTTTTGAATATAACGTACATCTAACCATTTTAACCAATGCTTTGTTTTCATTTCCTCACCCCACTTTGTTGGGGTGTGAATATTAATTATCCTTCGATGTTGAATGCCATGCTTGGATAAATATGTTGCAAATTCATTCTTAGTATGCTCCCCACATTATCATTTGTAAGAGCCTTGATTTATTTACGAGATCCACTTGTAATCATCAATAAAAGTAGTGAAATAAACACCACCTGATAATGAAGGAGACTCTAGAGGACCACAAATGTCATTGTGAACAAACTGCAAATGCTCTTGGGAATGCCATGTTTTATCCTTGTCAAATTGTTCCCTGTGATGCTTACCAAGGATGCAACCTACATAAACACCCTTAGTGGAAGAGATTGGATCTTATCCAAGTACCATCTCATACAACAATTGCATTTTCCCATATTTCAAAGGACCTAATCTTTCATACCACAACTTCTTGTTCTCATCAACATGTGCAACATAGGAATAGAATGGTTGTTTGTTGAAGTAAATCTAATGAAATTTATCAAACCTGCTTCATGATCCTCTACACCAAATGAAACAAGTTTTATGTTCTTGTTGACGTCCTTCATGACATATCTATCACACCATGCCTCAAATTTATATCCTTTTTGACAAGCACGGTAAATAGAAAGGAGATTGATGGGCATGCCTTGAACATGAAAAACATCTTCCAGTATACCATTAGGAACATGGATATTACTAGAACCAACTACTAAAAGTAGCTTACCATCACTTATTGAAACTTTCTGAGCCTTGTGATTTCGTTTTTCATAAGAGGTGAATAATGAAGCAGTATTCGTCATATGATTTAAGGCACCTCAATGCATAATTCATTCATGGGAGAAGAGGAGTTACCTAGTTGGACATAATAGGCACAAAGAGTTACCTATTTTTCGTTGGAGATTTTCTTCTTAGATTTTGAAAGTTCATTCCACCTCTTAAAACAATTCTTCTCGGTGTGATTTGTTTTTCCATGATGCTTGCAAGGTTTCTATACTTTCTTCTTTGAATGCAGGAGAAACATTAGAAGTTTGATTGGAGGTATTAATAGCATGAGGTTTGGTGTTCTTATGAGACCTTTGAACAGATTCTTTTTACCGTGTTCCAAATGTGCTTTCCCAATGACCAATTGACTAGATGAAAGAAACCTTTTCTGTTCACAAATCAACCCTTTGCAAAACTCTTCAAAAATAGGCTTCATAGAGACCTTAGACATTTCATTAACTCCATTCCTAGTTTGTATGAATAGATCAAAGGCTGGAGGCAATTTATGTTCTACAAGAATAATGAGGGTTGTATCATTTTTCTTATATCATGAACCACACTTATTAAACTTCTCATAAGTTTTGAATTCAGTTAGAAATTGTTCTATTGGATTGAAGCCCTTATGATCTAGTTCGTGGGTTCTTCCAAAGATAATAGGAAGAAACGTCATTAGACTTGTCATACATAGATGGTAAGTTTTTCCATATCTTGATAGGGTTATTTTCATCTTCTATATGTACTTGTAGACTATCTGAGATAGTTTTCCAATGATACCTCTTGCTTGTTCACAATGCTCCTCCCATACAACTAATTTTTTGGCATATGTTAGTTTCCTGATGTCACTATTGACAATGTGCTAGAGATTCTTTCCCCTAAGAATGCCAATCATCTTTGTTTTCCAAACCGTATAGTAAGTTCCAATTAACTTGAGATTAGAAACACTTTCAAAAGTCATGGTTACTAAATCTAAGAAATATGAAACTAGTGCAAATAGGAAGCTGATAGCAATTAATAATCACTTCAAAAAACTTAGAATATACAATGAGAGCATTGGTTTGAAGAAATTCCATATAGAGATACAAGATCTACAACAAAAAATATGTCTACAATTAAACACTGCTTTTTAATTAAAACCCTTAATGACATTGTGATATATATATTTAATTCCTCGTAATAGAATTATGCATACACAAGAACACATTCTAACACTCACATGATGTGGTGCCTAGATTGTCATCAAAGGATCTCCAATTCTCTCTAGCCAACAATTGAAACTCTTCTGCTAGAAGTCACCCTAGGTTGAACTTGAAGGGTGTCCATGGTTTAGTCTAATGTTGGTTTGATCACAAGACTATTGAATCGTGTTATGAGGATCTCGTGGGTACAATTTAGGATCAGAATATTTGTACTTTCTAGATCAAGGAGTTGTGTACAATAAACCTATCCAAATGTTGGAGACCCCTTTTGACCCCACCCTATTGTTGCTCCATGTTGGACCCAATTTAATTGGTTCGATATCCACCAATCCTTATTTTTTCAACTATATTTTGGAAGTACCCTGCCAATCTATATACTCTTGTTGTATAATCCCATACTTCTCTATTCAATGTCAAATTAAAATATCCACATACTTGAAGAGTTTTAATAAACTTGTGTAAGAAAATCAACACCAAACAATATATAAAACAAAAGAATTAAAAATGGCTCACACAACATATTACATAAATATTTACCGAGAAAACCTAAAAGCGAGAAAAACCAACATTCCTAAGAGTTTCTCCACTCTCTATCTCATTTGATTCTCTTTTACGTTTACAATACAATAGTAAAGCATCCAAAACCCTTATCCATTAATCTAGATCAAATTACAAGTTCAATTCCTTAACCAGAATTAGTTTACCTCAACCCCAATTCCTTAATTAGGATTAGTCAAAACCATGGGTTGAAAACAACTCAAAACATACTAAAAATAGGCTCTAAGAGTACAACACTACTATCAAATTCTCAACCTTTAGACACTGTAATGAAAGTAACCTCTCCCAAAGTTTGGTCTTTCCCTCTTATGGTCCACAAACATTCAATATAGTTAGTGACTTCCCTAAGAATTTACAAAATAAATATGTGTAGATACCTAAGAAAAAATAGAAAAATTTGATAAACGTTATGGATCGATTGCATATCATGATAAGACCAACTAAGGAACCATTCAAATATAAAGCAACAAACTCCACCCAATAAAATATTTCATTATCTCTTTAATAACTAAGCCCCTCTACCCAGGGTTTATTGTATCATCATGATTTCATGCCTTTCTACATATGCAAATCTCTCGAGGGAAATTTTTTTGGCTTGATCCCCTAAGCCTCTTATATTTAGGGCTATTATACTCATGGGAAAAATCTAGATGGGGTTTTGATTGGTCTAAGGGCCCTGGCAACCAGTTTTTGTCTTCCCTAGTGGATTTCTTTTATTGCTCTCTTCCAAGAATGCTTTAATGTAGATTTCCTAGCAAGCTCAACAACACCAAAGTCTTTTTAGTGCTCAACCTTAAACCCCACAACTATCAAGGTATATTGAGGGGTATTCAATTTTGTGTGTGTCTAAGGTGGTAGTGACCACCCCCTTTCGAATGTGTGGAGGAAGTGTTCGATCTAGGTCCCACATCATATTTCCTTTAACCATCCGGGAAGATGTTTGAGTCATAAGACATGCCAAGGGTCACCTCCCCCTTCTCCAAAAGAAATGCAGCAGGGATTCCACCAGATAGGGGGATGGGGATATTCTGTATCTCTTTCAATACACACTCTGATTGTGAAGTTCCAAATAAATACTTCTTATTTATTGATGATTCAACAATAAGATGGAAGGGGGGAGAAATTAGTAACTTACTTAGGTTTGAGTCATAAGACATGCCAAGTGTCACCTCCCCCTTCTCCAAAAGAGATGCAGTAGGGATTCCACCAGATAAGGGGATGGGGATATTCTGTATCTCCTTCAATACACACTCTGATAGTGAAGTTCCAAATAAACACTTCTTATTTATTGATGATTCAACAATAATATGGAAGTGGGGGGGGATTAGTAACTTACTCAGATTGTTAGGGACTTCAAAATGTTGTAGTCTTGAATCCTCTAATGTATGTAGCTGATCCCATTACTCTGACTCCCAACAAGGTTGCAATCCAACTATTAAGGGGATGGAGAAATATCCCACCACCAAACCAAAATCCTTAGATAGACCTTGAAAATTTTAAACTATATCTCGAAAGGTATCTCCACCCCTCTCAACAGGTTCAGCCCCCCCCTTGTCTTTTTTCTGCCACTTGAGAAAGTGGTTTACGTTCCTTGCAACCCATGATTTTTTAGTCCTTTCTCTTCCATATTTTTAGGTACATTACACTTGTAGAGGGACTTACAATTGCAGTATTTTTTGTTGCTCATTTTGGCTGGACACAAGTCTCCCAATGTGAGAGACTAAGTTCTCAATGTTAGTAGTGATTAGAGAGACTACAATAATTGGGGCTATCTCTGGTATCCTACACAACTTATCTTCCAAGGTAACATCAATACTACAAGGCCTAAGTTGGTACACAACATATAGCTTCCATATATATGGTTTTCTTAAAATGACACCAGAAATCTCAAGTGGGGCAATGCCAACAATATGTCATATTTGAAGGGTGTAATGGTATATTGTAGTGAAAGAATAACTCATACTTGTGACATTTGATGGAGACATTATAATTTGTGATAATTAATACTATGCATAATTGTGTACATGAAAAAATCAAGATTGGAGAGAAATATATAAATAAGTTGGGGATTCATATCTCGTGAAGATCACTTGATAGGTTTAAGGAGATATTCATGTATGATATCGTGGAGAAAGTTATGGAGATGGTTGAACATACATTCTTGTTATGAAATGGTTATTATGGTCACCTATTCTTATATAAGGTACCTCATTGTACTCTATTGTAACTCAAGATAAATTCTAAACCAATACAATGTGAAGTTTACTACATGTGTTCTTATGGTCTTATTTGTGTGATTATTAAGTGGTTGGGGGTATCAAAGTTGTAGTTAGGCAAGGAAAGGCAAGGCAAGGCACTGAAAAGGATGTGTTTAAGAGGAATCCGTGCAAGTCCTATTGGAGTTCATAGATGAAGACAAATGATCAAGAATTGATGCGAGTCCTCCGTGAGATGAAGGAAGGAATTGGCAATGGCTTGGTTCATGTGAAAATTTTGCCATTCACGTGGGAGTTTGGACAAATTGTGAATATCTGTTGTTCTAGTACCTGATGCCCCTGTCATTGTTGTATTTTCAAGATGGCGCATGATCGGTTGAACCCAATGTCCTCTTTGTTGTGTTGATTATTTGGGAAGTGAGTGTGATTCAATCGACACTTCATAATGGGTAAAGGAGACAAACAACTACAAAATGATAACCATGAAATTGAACTTCTTCGCCGCTATCTTGAAGATGCTCTCCATGAAATTGATAAGGTACATAAACAAAATAAACTAGACAATTCATAAAGGGGCATTCTTTTTAAAGAATATGTTGATTGCACTAGAAAATGCATATATGAATTAGAAGAAAAGTTAGTATCATTGGATGAATGGGTAAATGATCTTTTAAAATATAATGATAAGGAAGATGAAATGATAGAATAATTACAACAAGAGTTATTGGTAAAGGAAAATATGTTTTTGGCACTGGAAAATGAAGTGAAAAAAATGAATCGGGAAAAAGTAACGTCTGATGCAATTTGCAAAACAAGTGATTTGCTTCAAAGGCTAGATAGTTCATGTGATAACATTAATTTGATTGATGTTAATAATGATGATTTGCATTTGTCTCCCATGCTAAGATACTTAGAAAAATGATCTTGGTGATATCTCTAAAGGTGAAATGGCATGTTGAATATGATGTTTTTGGTGATATTTTTGAAGGTGAACCTAATATTGAAGATGATGAAATTGGTTATTTTGAAACACATATAAAGGGAATTGGGTTCAAACTCATGAATAGAATGGATTTTGATGGCATATGTTTATGCAAGAATGGGCAAGGCATCCAGAAGTCGATAGAGATATGTATAAGGCCAAGAAATGAAGGCCTTGTTTATGAAGGTTAGATAAGAAATGGTGACATCAAATTTGTGAAAGAGGAAACATTAGTAGACATGGAATTATATATAAGTAACGATACAATGAATTAGGAGCAGAAGCAAGAACAATGTTGCAATCATTGTGGAAGAACAAGACATGTACAAGAAGAATAATGGAATTTGCATACCTTGTAGTATTTGTGGTTTTATTAACCATGATAATCACATAGGTTGGATTAGAGAAATATCAAAGCCTCACATACATGTATAGTGTGCTTGGATAGATGTGCAAGATTGGTAGAAAGTTACTTCTACGTTGAAAGGATTCTACAAGTTGAAATCCTCTAGTGTACAACATCTCTCAAATAAAAAGGTCCATGTGTTAGCTAGTCTTCAAAAGTCAAGTTGTTAATAAGGAGAAATACAAAGAGACACGTACTTAGGAAAGAGTTGTCAATCTATTCTACTTGATGCATTTCTTTGAGTAAATCAAATCATGAGTATTTTTCTTGTAATGGTTTGTTATAATCCAAAAACCACTTATACTGATTATGGATAAGCCAAGGAAAACGCCATATATGATGTATTCGGGTTGAGGTTAGTTCGAAGAAAACCCATGATGGTTGGGGGTTAGATGAACACAACTCAATATGAATGTGAACACATCTAGATGATTGACCCAAGATCCAGACAAATCAAAGAAGTGCAACTCATGCACAATATAAGAAGGAAACAATAGCTAAAATACAGATAAAGACGAAGAAGACTAGAGATAAAGCAGTGTACAAAAAACTGAATATGAAGACAACTCAAACATCTAGATTAAATCACACTTATTCATTAAGGGGGAGTATAAAGAAATAAATTCATAATTGTGATTTTTGATGGAGGCAAAAATAATTTGTGATAATGACTATTATGCACAATTGTGTACATGATAAAATCAAGAACATAGACAAAGAGATAAGTTAGGGATGAGGATTTCATGAATATCACTTGAGAGAATTAAGGAGACATTCATGGAAGATATTGTGGAGATAGTTATGGAGATGGTTGAACAAACATTTCTATTATGACATGATTGTTATTGTCACCTATTCTGATATAAGGGACCTCATTATACTCTATTCTAACATGATATAAATTTTAAATCAATAGAATGTGAGGTTTATAGTGTACCTATGTTCTTATGGTATGATTTGTGTGATTGTTAAGTGGTTGGGCTGCTCTATTTTCTAACATGTAGTTGACATTGCAATCTTAAGAAAATGCTTAAGAAAATGTGTCGTCCTTGGTTCAATCAATTGATGATGTATGGCTAAGGGCACAATGTTATTGACAACATCATCTCCCTTGCAACCTAATGATCTATTAGTTGTCATTGTAATTAATACAATTTAGTGATATCCCCTTCACCCACATTCACCAATTCCCTCACCTTCCTTGGATTCCTCTGGTTCCTCTTGTTAAACCTTTGTAGAGGTGATAGTAAAATTAGATTTTGGGTTGATGATTTGTGAAATGTTATTCTATTGGTGCCAAATCAGAGTCCAATAATTTCATCTCGGCCAATAACAATTGTCTAATGTGGCATTCATCATTGTTGTGCCAAGGATTTTGTGCATGTGACACCAGTTGCATGTGTACGTCTATGAGTTCTCATTCTTCTTTTCACAATGCTTGGATTTGTTTTCTTAAGGCTTGCTATCTTTGCTCTATACTTTGTTCTAAGACTTAGGATTTCCTTTCCCTTCTTTTGTTATTGTTTTTGACCCCATACTCTTCCTTACTCTTCTCTCATTTTTTTACTCAATCTTGATAGCATACCGTTAAGTGGCTCTTAGTGAAGAGGTGTCAATAAACTCTATTTTTGTAAGGATTCATTTGTGTAGGACATGTGGTATTTTAGGAGCAAGTGTTCCTCAAACTCACTATTACCTAGTTTTGTACATAGGGTATGAAAAATGTCATTGTACTCCAACCTAAATTGGCCTTTACCCTGGCACAATGCTCTCCATTTCGTGTATTGGTCTTTAAGATTCCTACTAGTAAATACTCTTAAGGGCATCAACAATCCCCCCAAGTGAGTTCCGTTGCATACATCTGATTCAAGTTCAACATGTTTAACATAATAAGTATTCCACCAATGTTTGGCATAGAGAAGGGACTTCAGAAGAGTAAAGGTAATCGTGTCACCATTGGAAAAGTTGTGAAGAAAGAAATAACCCTCTAATATATTTCACTATCTTTGTAAAGCTTCCACATTTATCTTTCCTTTGAATAGAGGAAGTTAATCTATACCTTGAAATGTGTCATTCCTTTGAAAACACTACTTTTGAAGTGCCTCCATTACCATTGGATTTGGGCAAAATGGTCCATCATCTCATTCTTCTATTTCTCGAGTGTTTCTTGGATCAACAACTCGATAAGATATTCACCGAGTTTGACATGCTCGACTTGATGGACCCTAACTTTGCTAGGGACATGCACATAAAAATAGTAAAGAATAGATTGCTTTGATACAACTAATCAAATTTGATTGAGAAAGAAATGCAATAATACTCAATAATATAAAGAGAACACAAGATACATTATCAAAAGCGTAATATCACAATGAAACCCAAATTCTATTAATAAGTTTGATGACTAAAAACAATGCAATATCCATAACAACTTTGGCTAGATATAATAGTTTATCTATAAAAAAGAATGTAGCGATTCTACTCATTTACAAAAAAACACCTTTAACAAAACCAAAGAAAAACCCTCTAATTACAAAATGAAATAGAAAACTTAAAATGCAAAAGCCTTAATTTTTTTCAGAAGGAAAAAAGCCTGTCCTCGTTATTCATTGAAGAATCAAAGGGCATCTAACGTGCCTACCCTGATAAGAGGGCTACAAAAAAATAAAGGTGCAAGGGGAGAGTATCTGGTACAGATCTCCAGAAACAAGACTCAACACAAGAAGCTGCCCTGGGGAGAGATAGGAACATACCCAGCAAATATGGTCAACCAAAGCATCCAGACATGACTTAAAGGAGACCTGTCCTTCATAACCCATCACTATCGTGGACATAATAGTTCTGATCCACAATCAAAAGGTGCTTGCTCCCAAACAGAAAATGGGTGCAATAACAAAAAATAAGGGAGTAAAAACTCCAGCACCAAGCTCAGAAGAGCATAAGAGCGTCATGCAAGACCAAAAGATCTTCATAATATTCCGAAAAGATACAAGTACCAGGAGCCAAACTCAAGGCAACCTTAGATTGACAGTCAGCACGCTAATTATATTCACGATAGATATGGCTGAAGGACAAGTTTGAAAAGCCTGAAGGACAAGTTTGAAAAGCCTTAATTATAAACCTATTGCTGAGCCAAATGACAAAAGACAAATAAACCCTAAAATGTTAATGTGGAATATTCGACACAATATATTTTACATATAAACTGAAATCTTATATCCCATGCTTTCGTAAGTAACAATATACTTTGAAATTATTAGAAACACTCACTTCCACCATTTTCAACCGCCCGAATTGATAGGGAAGGTTCACAATTTGATGTTAAAAACCCACAACTCCCAAAATCAAGATTGTTTCTTAGATGGTGGAAGAATCTAACAACGACCTTTATCAATCCAACCATTGTGGCATTCCACCATGGTTTCAAAGAAAAAGACAATGAAACATGTAGTTGTATGGGTATCAAACCGAACTTACTTTGTAACAAATAACATATGTAGCTACATAACCGTGAAACCAGCACTGAACCCATATCGATGGCATCTATCTATTGATGTTGGTTGTTCGAGCGATGCTTCGAAGCGTCCACAAGTAACAGTAACTACAGGTCGATTCCACGTATGGCCATGACTTCGTCGTAATAGCTATTGGGAAAGGCCGATACAGCAAGCCTTAGGGTTTTAGGAAGAGATGCAATTTCCATCTTGTGAGAAGAGATGCTGGGGATTGCCGTGCAATTTCAATCTCAATTTCATTCTCACTCTCAACCTGCTCAACCCATCAGAACACATGATCTGATCATGGCGGCTATTGCGACGAGGAGGACAATGCTTTCCATACGGAAGAAGATCTCATTTCCCCCTTTCATTCCACAATCCTTCCACACTCTCAGTGCCACTGCAGAGATGCGCATTGAAACATTCTGTAAGACCAATAGGCTTCAGGAGGCAGTGGAAACCTTCAAGCATCTCATTTCAGCTAGAATTAAATCCATCCCCACTGTAATCACCTGCAATATTTTGTTAAGTAGCCTAGTCCGACAGAATCAGCATCAATCAGCATTGTCTGTTTACGGACTTATGGTTAAAGCTGACATTGTTCCAGATATGATAACTTTTACCATTGTCATAAATTGTCACTGTCAAACAGGCAGAATGAATTATGCATTCGAAGTGTTCGAAGAAATGAAAGCACACGGATACGTTCCAAATGTCATAACCTTCAGTACCCTCATCAAAGGGTTATGCAGGGTAGGCAGGATGGACGATGCTCTCAAACTCTTCAATCGAATGGTGAGCAAAGGACAGGCTCCTAGTCTTGTTACATATAATACCCTAATGGATGGACTCTGCAAGTCAGGGAAAACCCTCGAGGCATTCGGGTTGGTAACTGTTTTGCTACAAAACGGGCATGAACCGAACACAGTCACATTTACCACGCTCATAGATCAACTATGCAAAGAAGGAAAACTACAAGAGGCCGAGAAGCTACTGTATCGGATGTTAAAAGAAGGGCATGATCCCAATGTTATTACATTTACTGCTCTGATTGATGGTCTTTGCAAGAAAGGCAAGTTGGACGAGGGTATGAAGCTCTTCAATGAAATGCCCAACAAAAACATATGCCCTAATACTGTCACATACACTGCGCTTATTGATGGTTTCTGTAAGCAAGGGAAGTTGGACGAGGCTAGGAAGCTTTTCCACGAAATGCTCAGCAAAAATATACACCCCAATGTTGTTACATATAATGCACTTATTGATGGTTTCTGTAAGGAAAGGCAATGGCAGGAGGCTGCCAAACTGCTTCAGGAAATGCTGGATAAGGGGTGCAAGCCAGATGTTATCACATATAATGCTCTGAGTAATGGTCTTTGCAAAGAAGGCAAGCTTCAAGAAGCTCTCTGGTTGTTAGATGGCATGGCACAATTGGGCAATCAACCTGATGAAATCACATACAATGCACTTATAAATGGGTTTTGCAAGGTGGGTAACCTGGAGAAGGCAGGGGAACTCCTACAAGAAATGACAGAGAACGGTTGCAGGCCTAACCTAGTTAACTATAATACATTTATAGATGGACTCTGCAAGAACAGTAGGATAGATGAAGCTCAGCAGGTCTTCTATGAAATGCCGAAGCAGGGTCTGAGCCCTGATGTTGTTACATTCAGCACATTGATGGATGGACTCTGCAAAGTGGGTAATCTTAAGGAGGCAATTAAGTTATTCAAACAGATGAAAGATAGTGGTTATGTTCCTGATATGATAACATATTCCATCCTGGAGGATTCCCTATGCAAGCAAGGGACATCCGAAGAGGCTAATAGACTATTGCAAGAGATCCGATTAAAAGTTACACATGGCACTCTGACATATTCAGCAGCAAACAACAACCTCTGTAAATATATTGCTGAAGAGCACTTGGCAAGATTCAGTAACATCGAGTGAATCACAATTGACGAAGTGCAGGGGTGACTTTGGTATTAATGCATTGTGCAAGCTATCTGAAACACGTTTGGTGGCTGAGCTTGATGAAGTGATCTCACCAGAATTTTGTTAAGAGTGCATTCGGTGTTCCATCTGAGAACTCATTTGGTTTAATGATTAGTGGGCTTGCACATATTAATTAAGTGCGCCGGTCATTCAGTCTTAAATGGGTTTAGCCTAGCAGTTAGTGTGGGGCAACTTTCAACTGATAAAGTGTTCCAAGGTAAATTTCAATAACATTGTTCACAATAATCTGAAATTGGTTTGCTAAAATATTTGGGGATTGTCATTGACGTTGATAAAGTGTACCTTGCCAATTTCAATAATGGTCTGTACTTCTATGAAATTGACTAACCTGTTTTTTATGTCCTGAAATGAAATTTGTTTGCAATTTTGTAGCTTGTTTTGGTGTGCCTTCTTTTTGTGAAGTTTTTCACTCCTCGAGGCTGTGTGAAATATTTTGTTTCATTTGTTGAATGCCTTAACTCTAGAACATTGAGAACTTTGTTTCTCTTATGGTATACAACGAGTAGTAGTTATTGCCATGGCATGTATTATTTACAGTGCATTCTTTTACGGCTCATTTGCAAATACTTGAATATCCAATCTCTGCTGTTCAAATTGTAGTAGCTAAGACAACTATGATCATGGTGTCTGTCTGCTTTGACCTTGTAGCGATCACCTTCATCTGTAAGCTGTCATGGGTATGTATCTCTGTTGGGGAGGATATCATTTGGAGGCCATTCCAGTTTTTTGTAATAAGTTTTTTTTTGCAGCAAGGGCAGGTGGATGCAATTTCCGATCCAGATGGTCAACAATAAGCAATAGGGGCTGCTTTGGTTTATGAGTCCACATCTTAAACAGATGCAATAGCCGCTGGAATTCAGGGAATCTTTTCTTCTTTCCCACTGGTTCCCCAGGCATGGGGCTTTTGACATTTTAACTGATATCAAACAGTACCTAGAAGGAAAGTATGTTCCATGAAAGGCCTGGTCAACCAAAATGTCCGTTCTACAAGAGGATAGATGACGCTAAATTTGGCATGACATGTAGATATCATCATCCCCAGGAGAGGAGCATATCTACACTAAACAGGGTCTGTAATCCTCTTGGCCAACCCCTACAACCTGTGAGATTTTGCTTGTTTCTTCTCTCTTCTGCCTTAATTTTCTTTATAAAATTGGAAGTAGATCATTCATGGCTGATCTTGCTTTGATATTGATAATGTTAAATGTGTTTATTTGCTTACACTGAAGTGTGGAACCCCATGTTTCTATGCATTTTCTGTGGGTGAGGTGTAATAGTTTTTATTCCTTTTCTCCCACTTAAATATTCATACCTTTGTTGTAAGAGTCTTGGTGGCATATTAAAAAACTACTTTCGTATGGACCCTTGTAACATGTATGATATATAAAATGTGGAGTGCGTATTTGTCTGCAGCATGGAAGTTGTTCTCATATGTGATGCATACAATCATTTTCTTTTGGATTTTTACCTGTCTGCCACATAGTTGGTTAGAACATACCAGGAAAATATATTTTCACCTTAAATGCAGTTATCAATGATGCATGTTTCCTTTGACGACGAAGCATCTCTTATACTAGAAGGAAGGCACATCTTCAGGAGATACTTTTAGTAAGAATAGATTAACTTCATGTCTTAAGGAACACTGACCATAAGAATCTTAATGCCTCAATTGAATATAACCTCTTTGAAGGAAAACTTGGAGGTGAACTGAAACATGTACTTCTTATGGTGCTACATTGGTTTTTTGTCATTAAGCTGGGTTAAGGTTATACCTATGTTATTGGATCCACCTTTGGAAATCCAAGATCCATATTTCTATTGATCCAGATCTAGATCTGCTTTGGATATTTTTCCAATTCAGAGGTGTAGAAGGTTTCGCTTGATATCTATTTTTGGCTTGCTGGAAATGTCAACCTGGCAGATCCCCAAAAAACTATTTCATAGATTCAAATCTAGAGGGGAGTAGGGTATGCACATCTTCGTAGACTTTAGTAGTCAAATCGCTGCATGGAAGGGGTCCCTTGTCCAATGAACAAGGTGGTCTCATACATCAATTTGGTGTTTCGCTAGGTCGTGACCTTAAAAATAGGTTATTATTTATTATTATTATATAGACACAAAAAAACATGAAATAAAAAATAGAGAAAGGCCAAGTGTGGGGCCCTAAAACCCTGACTTTTGCCTATAAAGTAGTAACTGTAGTAACTTTACCCCATCATAAACACAATTTTTATTTTTTCATAGCAATATGCTTTCTGAATTTGTGAGAGCAAATTTGGACTGAAATATATTTGGAAATTTGAATTTTGGTTTATGATTCTTTTGATACTCTAATTTTATTTAATTTTATATAGGAGTATGTCGTCGGGAGCCGGATCCGCTTTAACAGTTATTGGAAAAACCAGACTAGTGCCAAGGAAACGACGCCTAATCCAGGGAGATTCAAAACTGGGGTGGCTAATCTTGCACAAGCCCTTTGGGATAGTTCGAGTACTACACTTCAACCAAATGTGCTAGCCCCTTGGGCCATGGTCTTTTTTGATGATATATATATATATATTGAAGGGAAAGGATCATGTTATTTCAGCCTAGTGGGTTACATATACAGGCATGAGGCCCTTGACTCGGCTTGAATGTTATACACAATAAACAATCACAAAGCATGAGTCCAACCCAAATGCTATTGCGTTGAAGGCGACAAGGCCCCAACAAGAGGCCACAACTGGTCAAACACATGTTAACACCATATCTGTCATGCCCAAACAATGGGCTTGATAGATCATCCAAATGGTGATCCTTCATACTGATTTTTCTCTCATTCGACCCACTGTCCTTCGATTCCTTTATGGTTTAGAGATTTGGGGACCTTGCCTACTAAAACACTGATTGGGCTTCAATGGAGAGAGTGTAGATCCTCCTCTGTCGTTGTTGGGATCCAATCCACTAGTGTAAATTAGACCTTAAGTTTATGTCAATCCGGAGTTTGTAGACTTAGAGGCATATCCCAAATATAGAGACTCAAAGCTATACCTAACTGGAAATTTAGTTTGCCTATGAAACAAATCTAGTGAATGCTAGAATGTTGTGACTTTGAAATGCAAAACCTCCCTTACAGAAGCAACTTCATTTGATCTCTGAGTTTAAACAGCAATTCATATGTGAAATATTCTGAGATAAAAACAAATTGAACCTAAATCCTAAAAATAGATCACAATACACTGCCTATTATCTCACTGTTGAAAAGCATTCAATCATTGATTTCCTTTACAAGAAGACATTCGCAATGTATAACTATCCTCAGCAATTCGATATTGAGTAAGCAATGCACAACAATTCAATATTGAATAAGCAATCTAAATCATTCCTACAGCATTTAAACATTTAAGTAGCAGAGCTCATAACCCTGTTCATACAATCTAACTCGTTCTGTAATGTGTGAGTAATTAAAATGAAGAAAATCGACTTCTACAGGATTTAATAAAACATACCACATGCAACGATGCAAAAAGAGGTGTGCAGACTTGGCAAAGGGGCCCCTCCAGTGCTTTGCTTGCACACTCAAATAAAATCACAGAGCTCTAGAACTCAATCGCATTCACCATATAGAAATGGGCATACACAATAATTTATCAAATCCACAGTCTTTATTTCAAAACCATACGTCTATGATCCAGGGGGTTTCTTTCCTCTGTAAAATCAAATACTTATACAATTTTTATAAAAAAAATTGGAAATGCTACAAATCTGGAAGATTCATAATGATATGCGACCCTCGAGATCCTCCATCAGATCCATCAAAATAGACAAAATCAAAACTGTCCTATTTTTATGCTAAGTGGTAGCACAGGTGGTCGTCTTTGACCGGCGTTGACTCGACACCTGTGAAAACCATATCATCTGTTCGTTGGAAGTTTAACCATCCTTGGACATCGAGGATCTTCCTCCCATCTCTCAGTTTGCGCCTAGTTGGCCTGCAAGTATCCAACCTAGGAAAAATTACGGGAAGTTGGCACATTCTGTAATTTTGAATAAAACCTTAATTTAAATGCCTTAAAAATCTCATAATTCAATTTGTTAAGAAGCAACAACATTTATACCTTTGACCAAAGTTTTGTGAATGAAATTAAGGTTTTATGGATCAAGTATGAAGGTTTATGGAGAAAACTGGAAGGTATATAGATGGCAAAAATAGGTAAAAATGGTGCCCAACATCTCCCCCAAGAGGAAGTTGTTGCATGTCCTCATGCACAAAAAGTATCTCAAAAATTTGACCCTGCTTATATCATGACCAAAATTTTGTTGCCGACCCTCTGCTTTTAATCTCCTGTCTAAGATGATGCATCTGTAGAAATTCGAGATGCATAAAGAATTTTCAGTTTCTCATACTTGGTTTTGTAAATCTTCTTTTGTTTATACCATCTATATGCATGCTTGGAGATTCGTGCCCTTTGAACTTTCAGATTCCTGTTCTTTTCTTTTAACTTTTCATTCCTTAGTTCTAATTCCCTTACTTCCAGTTTCAATTTCTTAATCTTTTTACTGATTTTGGAAGTTTTCTTCTTTTCCATCTTCATTGGAGGCTGCACAGAATTAGTGTCCATCCCCAATTCTTCATTCTCTTGTACTGAATCTCCCTTCTTTTCTTTTTCCATAGTTTGTTGCTCTAAGAAAGGAGAAGCTAGATCATTTGATATTTCCTGTCTTGGATGTTTTTTCTCTTCTTTTTCTTGCTGCTCCAAGAAGAGATTGATTTTTTTAGTCTGCTTTATCACTTCATCTTAAATCTTTTTAGTTTCTTGGGTATCTTTTTCTTCATGGACTTGCCCTATCTCACCTGTTAGACTTTCTTCTTGACTTTCCAAGGATTGTATGTATTTATACTGTTTCTGCTGGCTTTCATCATCCTCTTCTAGTGCTGACTTATTTCGAGCTTGTTGATGCTTCCTTGGCTTTTTCTTATAAGTGGTGAAGATTTGATCTTGCTTTTGGAACTGTCTTTCTTCCTTCATCACACTCCTAGTTCGTATCCTTCTCTGAAACTGTTTTGAGCTTGCTGCCTCAGAGTTGTCTTCATCATCTATGATCATCAACACCTCTCTTTCTTTCTTTTTCCCCTTAAGCAGTTTTGAGCTTGTTGCTTCAGGGTTCTGTTCTCCATCCTTGGGGTATGTTATCATCAACAGTTTGTCTTCTTTCAAACCTTCTTCAGGCAGCTCTTCTTGTTCTTCAAACTGATTATAAATTAGAAATTCTTGCCATGTCAGGTTTTGCTTCTGTAACTCATATGTGATGATTATTTTGATGAGCCCACAGTGGAAAATGCTTGTTAATTTATCTTCTGCACGCTTTTGAATAGCCTTAGCCATCTTGGAAAGACTCTGTAATAAAAAATGGGGCATGTTAATCTCACAATCACCCCTCAGATGCTGCAATAGCTTGATATGATAAAGATATACAATACTAAATCGGCCTTCACAGGTGATGAATCTTTGAATGATATAGACTATTTCGTCCCAGGGATGAACCAACCAGCTCCTTGGTATTCCCTTCTTCCAGTTCATTGATTCTGCCCTTGACCTGCACAGAAAGGGTATCCATGCCTTCTCCTTGAATTGTTTGGTTTTAAAGAATCTCTCTCCTTGTTGTGGTAAGCCAACGATCTGTGCCAAAATGTCTTCAGATAGTCTGAAATTCAAATTTCCCACTGTAGCCCTTTCTACATCAAACGAGTCAGCAAAGGCTAGGCTAACATTGTCATTGTGCCCATCAAACTTTTCAAAAAAGGTCACCCACTATTTCTTCTCAAAAATTTCCATACATTTCTCATGAATAATAGTGGAATCGAATTTCTCTGGTTCCAATCTAGACACCATTTTGCAATTTTAATAGGAAAAGAAATATGCAGCAAAAAACCCCAGCTTTGCAACTCTATAAACGTTTTCCTATTTCAAAATGATACTCTGAAACTAGAATTGCTATTGATCTAGCAAATTCTTTTGACAAAAGATTCAAGTTTTACCTCTCCTCTGGCGTTATTGCTTCAAAATTTCTCCTGCGCGTATGCATTATTTAGAAAGCTAGTGGCCGCATCCTTCCTCTGTGATACACACCTTCTTTTCACTGTGAAATATTATCCCTATATGCCTTTGCATTATACAGCAATCGGGTCTGCAGATGGAAGAGTGAAGTTTGGGAATATGATCAAAACGAAATGACCATTCTGATATGCAATCCCAATGTCATGCGATTTTCTAGGCACATATATATTTTTGTGGAAGCATACAACTGTGATTCCCACGTCTTTTACAATCATTATCTGAACATGCCATTTTTTTATCGAATCACTAGTTCGGGTACAAATTACTCAAGGAAAAAGATTGAAGGCAAAGTTAGAACTATTCCATCTCTATACAATGCGCTCCAGTTCCCTTGCATATCCCAGTGTTTGATTAATGAGTTGCAAGGAAGGGATTTCTTTACTTGGAGTGAACTCTTTTTGCCTTTTGGAAATACACACAGCCATTCCTTATATCAAATGTTCCACGACCCATATTCCATATATATTTTAACTTAATCCATAATGCACTAATATCTTTGTCCTAGAGTATATAAATGAAGATATAAAAACATTTGAATGCCATTGTTTTTTTTTTTTGTTGAAAAAAACATTTCTCTTCTTGTTGAGAAGAAAACCCTGCCTGTAGAATGCAATTTAGGTATTGAAAATTTGAAATTCGCTTCTAAGATTGATTTTGACCACCATTTTGACACCTAGGGTAGGATAATGAGAAGTGAATGGAATGATGGCATGGATTGTGAAGGTGATAGAGTAGACAGTCAGGCTTATGAAGATAGGTAGATATGTCATTACTTAAAAACAAAGAATCATGCAACTTTTAAAGCATAAAAATTAAAATCCTTACAGACTTTGTTTGATATCCCTTTATGCTGAGCTTGTTGCTTGATGTAGCTGGTTTGCAATTTGTTTCTGATTCACATATTTCCTTCTGATGTCTACTTTTAAAAATGCTTGCCATCTCAGGTCCCTTCTGCTAAACTGGAAGTCAGGTCCCTCTGCATTTGGAAAAGGCTTGGAACTATCTCAGATTTCTTCTGCTAAACTAGAAGTCAGGTCCCTCTGCATAGGAAAAGGCTTGGAGGGTTCCAAGAAAGAAGAAAAATAGAAAGCATGAAATGCTTATCCCCCTCACAGGCCTATTTATTGACTTGTCCTCAAGTCAAACAAGATCTTTATTATGCAAAAAAAAAACTGCCTATGAGGCAAGAAATTTCTAATGCCAGAAAGGGAAAATATTTTTGTGAATTTTCAATGTCCAAGTAAACCTGGTTTTCCAAGGAAAATTCGAGTTTATGTTGTTCCAGTTGCCCGGTTTTCACAACTAAACTCCCTTTTTTTTCTTGTTTTTTTTATTAAATCAGAAAATGGCTAAGAAGAAAGTGAAGGAGAAACACCAGTGTGTTTATCCAGCACTTCCATCTCCTGTTTCTATGAAATTTGTTGTATGAAATCTTGTTTGTTGATAGGCTTGGTGTAGAGTTTGAGCCGATGGCCATTGACCACAAATGTATGTGCTTCATCATCGATTGCTTGGAGTTTGACTGAGCCATTGTCATATACCTCTACAATGTCATATGGACCAAGCCAATGAGTTGCGAACTTGGCCTTGAAGTCTTTGAATTTTGAATCAAACAATAGGGCCCAGTCACCGATGTGAAATTGTTTCTTTTTGATAAACTTGTCATGCCATTGGGCTCTCTGTTGTTGTATCAAAATATTGTGTTCTATTGCATCATGTCTCATCTCATCTAGTTGATTCAATTGTAGTATCATTTCTTGCTGTGCTTTAGAAAGATTCATCCCCAAATCTGCTGCTAACTTAAATGTATGAATTTGAAATTCTGTTGGCAAGGGGACTTGCTTACCATAAACGAGCTGATAAGGAGAAAAACCATTACTGTTTTTCCAAGTGATTCGGTATGCCCATAGAACTTTAGTAAGCTTAGCTGACCAATCCTTTCTATGCATCTGGACAGTTTTGGTGATGATTCCTTCCGAAGTTTTGTTTGTAGATTCCACCTGGCCATTGGCTTGTGGATGGTAAGGTGTGGATTTTCTGTGCTTAATCTTGTACTTTGTTGCTATCTCCTGCACTAGTTTAGAATTAAACTGTGCACCTTGATCAGTGACAATTTCTCTAGGAACCCCAAATCTGACAAATATCTCTTCAAAAAGAAAGTTTACCACTGTCTGTTCTGTGGCTCTTGGTAATGGTTTGGCTTCCACCCACTTTGAAACATAGTCGGTACATACTAAAATGTACTTCTTTCCTTGTGATGGTGGATGAATCGGACCAATGAAATCAAGAGCCCACTTTTCAAATGGTTCTATTAGGATTTGTGGTTGGAGTGGCATTTCATCAGATTGTATTGGCCGTCCCATCCGTTGACAAGTATCACAGCTCCTAACATGCTTCTTAGAATCCTTGAAAATAGAAGGCCAGTAATACCCCAAATTGAGTATCTTGTATGTTGTTCTTTTCTCTGCAAAATGGCCACCACACGGTTCATCATGACATGCTTTCAAAATATCTAAAAATTCATCTTGTCGTACACATCTCCTAATAATTAGATCATGTCGTGTGTAAAAGAGATCACCATTGACCCATATATGTCTAGCACTTTTTTTAATAATCTTTTTCTTTTGTTTAGATGACATAGATGGAGGTAGTTGTCCTGATGATAAATAGTTGGCAATATCAGCATACCAAGGAGTGATAACAGAAATTGCAAACAAGTGTTCATCAGGAAAAACTATCTAAAACAGGAACAACCTCATCAGTATTGTGTAAGCGAGACAGGAAATCTGCCACTTGATTTTCTCGTCCATGCCGATCTAAAACAGTGATTCTGAATTCCTGCATTAATAGTAACCATCTAGTTACCCAACCATTAGTAATAGACTTATTCATCAAATATCGTAAAGCGGAATGATCTGTGTGGACAAAAATTTCGTAGCCAGTAATGTAATAATGCAATTTGTTCACAGCATGAACTACTGCCAACATCTCCTTTTCAGTGACTGTATAATTCAATTATGCAAGTGTTAGATTTTTGCTGATAAAATAAATAGCATAAGTCATGGTATGTTATTTTTGTCCCAAAGAGGCCCCTATTGCAGTAACAAATGCGTCAGTAGAAATATGGAAGGGCAATGTCCAATTTGGTTCCCTTAAAATGGGAGCAGTTGAGAGCTTCTCTTTAAGTGTCTGAAATGCAGATTGACAGTTAGTATCCCATATGAAATGGATATCCTTTGAAAGTAATTTAAACAATGGCAGAGCTATCTTACTGAAATTTACAATAAATCTACAATAATAGCCTGCATACCCTAAAAAGCTTCTTACATCTGTTTGAATTGTTGGTTCAGATAGATTTACAATGATTTGAATTTTAGCAGGATCTACTTTTATTCCAGATGAAGAAATGTGATGTCCTAAAACTATCCCTTCAATCATCATCATAAAACACTTTTCGTTGCTAAGGGAAATATTTGAGTCAACACACCTTTTAAAAATTTTCTCCAAGTTTGCTAAGGAATCCTCAAAGGCACTTCCATGCACAAAAAAATCGTCCATATAGACTTCAACACATTCATGAATTAGATCTGCAAAAATGGCCAAGACTGCTCTCTGAAAGGTAGCTGGAGCATTACATAAGCCAAAAGGTAAAACCTTGTAGGCATATGTGCCCCAAGGACATGTAAAGGTAGTTTTGCCCTGGTCCTCTTTTGCAATGTTAATTTGATTATATCCGCTGAAACCATCTAGAAATGAAAAATATTCTTTCCCAGCTAAGGCATCTAACACTTGATCAATAAAAGACAATGGGAAATAATCTTTTTGTGTTGCCTTGTTTAACTCCCTGTAATCTACACATATCCGTCATTTGCCATTTTTCTTAGGAACAACAACCAAGGGAGAAACCCATTGGCTGTCAGAGATAGGGTAGATAAATCCTACCTTTAATAACTTCTGCAATTCCTCCTTAACTATCTCTTTTAGTATGGGGTTCATTCTACGTTGAGGTTGTCTGAAAGGTCTGATTTTATCATCTGTGTAAATGTGGTGAGTGCATGTTTTGTGATGAATGCTTGGCATGTCAGTGTATTCCCAAGCAAATGCATGGGAATATTTATTCAGTAAGGAAATCAACTGTTCTTCCTGTGATGTAGTAAGATGTGCAATGAAATTCAAATGTTTTCCTGGACTGATTTCAATTGTTTTGCTTTGGACATCAGTGATTGAATGGACATTAAAAATATCATGAAGTGCCAATGCTAAAGAATGTACTGTGCAATTTTCCTGAAAATCCTGTCCCAAAACTTGATCTGCTATAGCATACTGCATGTCTCTTAATTCTTCAGAAATATCATGTTCAGCAATAAAGTAATCTAGCAAATCTTCGTTGTTTTCTTCTTGAAAATCAAAGAACTGATTGATACTTAGGACAGTATGAATTACTTCTTCTTCCTGATCTTTGGTCTCATTAATCCATGATAACTGATCTAATACAGAAGGTCGTTGGGTACAAGGATAAAGTGTAATTTGTTTTCTCTCTGTCCCATGTGAAATGAGCATACTTCCTGACCTACACCCTATGAAAGCATCAACTGTTGCCAACCAGGGTCTTCCCAGAATCAATGGATGCCCTCCTAGATTAGACTTTGGTTGCAGCACTATAAAATCTACAGGATACTCCCAGGAATCTAAAGAAACAATGATATCTTCTAAGATCCCTTCAAGTGTGATTTTAGATATGTCAACTAGTTCCAAAACTGTAGTGGTTGGTCTGAGATTTTTCAAGTGAAGGTATTCCATTGTCTCTAGTGTCATGACATTAATAGCAGCACCTAAATCAATCAGTGTTTTGGAATTGAAAAATTGTTGACAGTGATTGTGACCATTGGGATTCCAGGATCTACATAATTTTCAATAAAAACAGTGTTAAACATTAATCCTGCTAATTTGCCTACCACATGAATTTTTTATGGATCCTTCCTTCTCTTATTGAGACATAATTCCCTAACTGCTTTCGTATAGATTGGAATATCTTTTATAGCCTGCAGTAGGGGAATTTTGACACATACATTGGTTAACTCATTCAAAACATCAAAATCAGGCAGGGAGATTGAAAGTTTTTCCTTGACCAACCTTTTTGGAGAGGGAGGTATATAAGGTACTAATGTTTTCCCTTTTTAACTGTGATTTTTCTATATTTAATTTTTTAGGAGTTTTCTCATTTTCTGCTTGTTCTTCTAAAATAACAGGAGATTCTTTTTGTAAAGTTTTTCCAGATCTTAAGTTGATGTTTTGAAGTGGGAGGATTGAGTAGGGGAGTGCCATTCCATCATCAACATTATACATGGGTTTATCCATTTTATTATTCGGATTTGGGATTGGATGGGCTGGCAATTATGTTGGTCGAGGTGGAGGCTGATTGGAGGGCAATTGAAGCTGTTGAGGTTGTTGGCCTAATTGGGGAGCAAGATTGGGTTGTTGGAAAAATGGGGCTTGATTCTGCTGGTATTGGGGATATGCAGAAGGTTGTTGATAGGGTTGTAGATAGGCCTGTTGATATGTCTGGTTACCATGAGTATACCCTCGCCAATTTGGAGCAGATTGGGTTAATTGAGGAGACCAAGTTTGCCAGGGCATGGGTGCATTTCATGAATTCTAAATAGGAGTTTGATAATTTGAATGAAACTGCTGCATAGGATCTTGAGACATACCTGAAAAACGTGGCTGCCAAGGTCTTCGTTGTCCCATAAAATAGAGAGACTCCATGCTTTGATTCTTCTCCATTCGGGCTGCCTGCAATTCTTTCAATCTGGGGCAATCATCAGTTTTATGATTTGCAGTACATAAGCCACAAATTTGAACAAGATTTAAAGGACATTCTTTTAATGGGTGTTTCTTTCTACATTTAGGGCAAAAAATAGACAGGGCTTGATCTTGTTGGTCTTCTTGTTCTTGTATTTTCTTAGTTCTTGATGTTTCGACCTATGTTCCTAAGGTACTCATTAGATCAGTCTTAAAATCTTCTAACAAATTCCCAAGCTCAGCTCTGGATATGCCACTAGTTGCAAATTTAGTTACTTTGGAAGTTACATCCATTTTCCCATTTCTAGCCTTTCCTCTTGAATACTTCTGACATAAGTCTTGTATCTCATCAAAGGGTAAGTAGGAGATGTCACATTTGCCCATAACATTCAAAATATCAAGGTATTCTTCTCTTATTCCTTTTAAAAAGATGGTCCGAGTGATCTCAGATGTCAAAGAATTGTATTTGGATTTCTGCAAGTTGTATGAGAATATTTCTAGATACTCTTCCAAGCTTTCGTCTTCCTGCTGAGACATTCTGAAAATGTCATCTTTTAAATCCTTTGATCTACAATATGCTTAATATTTTCTAAGAAAAATTTTCCTCATCTCATCCCAGCTAGTTATAGAATGCTCTCCTAATCCCATGAACCATTTCAAGGCAACTGCTTTAAGAGTAGCAGGGAAAAGACGAAGTTTGTGGGTGTCATCTGTATATCCATAGGTTCGACACAAGATATCAAATTCGAATAGGAAAGAATCTGGATCTTCATAAGTCATACCATAGAAATTTGGTAGGACAAATGGTGGAATATTTTTCATCTTTACCTCTTCCCCTAGGATGATGCTAGTGTCCAAGATGGGGATTTTAAAGGTGGCTTCATGTTCTTCTTCTGCTCTTTCATCCCTTTCATACCTTCTCTCTTCTTCCCTATCATGTCTCCTCTCTTCTTCCCTTCTCTCGTGTCTTAGTTTATTTTCCATTTCTAACCTTCTCTCATACTCCCTTCTCTGTTCTGCAGTTGGCCCTTTTGATGTTTCTTCTTCACCATTTCAAAAGTATCAACAGTTGTAATGAGTCCTTTTTTATCAGATAAAGAAGTTCCTGTTATTTCTATTTTTGGGGGGTTTTTGATAAATCTTCCTTTCTCGTCTCTTTGTCTTGACATAAAACTAGAATCTACTCTGTGTTTTTGAAAATTTCTTTTTATAAGAGAGCTAAAGTTCTTAAGTCTGCTTCTAAAATGCCTCCCCAGCAACGACGTCAAATGTTGGGCTCCTATCCACTAGTGTAAATTAGACCTTAAGTTTATGTCAATCCGGAGTTTGTAGACTTAGAGGCATATCCCAAATATAGAGACTCAAAGCTAGACCTAACTGGAAATTTAGTTTTCCTATGAAACAAATCTAGTGAATGCTAGAACGCTGTGAATTTGAAATGCAAAACCTCCCTTACAAAAGCAACTTCATTTGATCTCTGAGTTTAAACAACAATTCATATGTGAAATATTCTAAGATAAAAACAAATTGAACCTAAATCCTAAAAATAGATCACAATACACTGCCTATTATCTCACTGTTGAAAAGCATTCAATCATTGATTTCCTTTACAAGAAGGCATTCGCAATGTATAACTATCCTCAGCAATTCGATATTGAGTAAGCAATGCACAGCAATTCGATATTGAATAAGCAATCTAAATGATTCCTATAGCATTTAAACATTTAAGTAGCAGAGCTCATAACCCTGTTCATACAATCTAACTCGTTCTGCAATGTATGAGTAATTAAAATGAAGAAAATCGACTTCTACAAGATTTAATAAAACATACCACATGCAACGATGCAAAAAGAGGTGTGCAGACTTGGAAAAGGGGGCCCTCCAGTGCTTTGCTTGCACACTCAAATAAAATCACAGGGCTCTAGAACTCAATCGCATTCACCATATAGAAATAGGCATACACAATAATTTATCAAATCCACAGTCTTTATTTCAAAACCATACGTCTATGATCCAGGGGGTTTCTTTCCTCTGTAAAATCAAATACTTATAAAATTTATAAAAAAAACTGGAAATGCTACAAATCTGGAAGATTCATAATGATATGCAACCCTCGAGATCCTCCATCGGATCCATCAAAATAGACAAAATCGAAACTGTTCTGTTTTTATGCTAAGTGGTAGCACAGGTGGTCGTCTTTGACCGACATTGACTCGACACCTATGAAAACCATATCATCTGTTCGTTGAAATTTTAACCATCCTTGGACATCGAGAATCTTCCTCCCATCTGTCAGTTTGCGCCTAGTTGGCCTGCAAGTATCCAACCTAGGAAAAATTACGGGAAGTTAGCACATTCTGTAATTTTGAATAAAACCTTAATTTAAATGCCTTAAAAATCTCATAATTCAATTTGTTAAGAAGCAACAACATTTATACCTTTAACCAAAGTTTTGTGGATGAAATTAAGGTTTTATGAATCAAGTATGAAGGTTTATGGAGAAAACTGGAAGGTATTTAGATGGCAAAAATAGGTAAAAATGGTGCCCAACAGTCGCATCTATTGAATTTTCAAGATTAACATAAACTTTAAAAATTTGTAAATAAACATAAATAAATCAGCAGTGCAATAAAAACACATTCATCACATCAGCACACATGGACACAATATTTTTCACTGGGGAAACCTTCAAAGGACAAAAACCCCAAAAGCATTAACAACTCATCTCGTAAATGAGATGGCTTAAGAAATTCTTCAAAAAGTTCCTCAAATCCAGATCTGGATTTTGACCACAATAACTGTAAAATTCATCAGTAAAAATCAGACTCATAATTTTACCCACAATTTCCAGAATTACAGAAAAATAACAATTTAGGGCTTTCTCAGAAAAAACTGAGATTTTCTCTCTTCTGCCCAAAAATATCAGACTGCTGAAAACTGCCCGAAAATATCAGACTGCTGAAAACTGCCTGAAAATATCAAACTGCTGAAAACTACCCGAAAATATCAGACTATCTGAAAACTGCCCAAAAATATCAGACTGCTGAAAACTGCCCAAAAATATCAGACTGTCTAGAAACTACCCGAAAATATCAGACTGCTGAAAATTGCCCAAAAAATGGAATGTTGAAGATGGTTGTGCAAAAATGTTGAAGATGGGCTTTGCCGATAAAACCCTAAATTAGGGTTTGAACATAAGATAGTCTTCTTCACCTATGAAAGCAAAATTCACCTATGAAAGCAAAAGTGTGTGTGATAAATGAGAAGGCTTAATCTTCTTTTATAGCCTTTGTTCACTTGTAAGTGGACAAGATTAGGAAAAATAATAATATTTTTATTATTTTCCTAATTTCACTTTCACTTTTACCAAAAATGAACTTTTATTTTTTCCTTTTGACTTTTATAAGAAGTCCTTATTTAATTTTGTTTTTCACGTGGTCCTTTTAGGTGGACAAGATTAGGAAAGATAAAAATAATAATATTTTTATTATTTTCCTAATTTCATTTTCACTTTTACCAAAAATGTACTTTTATTTTTTTCCTTTGACTTTTATAAGAAGTCCTTATTTAATTGTCTTCCACCTATAGTCATTTTCATGTGGTACAAAAAGTCTTTATTTCTTTTGACTTTTGACTTTGGCCTTTTACCAAGTGCCCCTGTGGTCATTACTTGTGGTACTTTTTTATTTCAAAAGTACATCATCATAAATCAAGAGGGTTATTAATGCTTTTATCTCACACACTGTGTGACACCTAGATCTGGTACTAGGGTAACTTAACCAAGGGTAGCTAATCCTTGGAGAAACACACCAAGCCCATAGATCAAGGGTCAAAGTGCCACACATATGCCCAGACCTAGTCTAGGGCTTACAGTGTCTTCATTCTCCCAGAAAATGGCTACTCATAACTAAATTGAGTCTACCAGTCCCAGACTGGTCTACATCGTGGTCCCGGACCAAATGTCTACTCAACACAAGGTTGAGTCTACCCAGGACAGATCTGGGTTTATATCATGGTCCCAGACCAGATATCTACCATTCAACGGAATGGTCACTCAACACTAAGTTGAGTCTTCACCGTGGTCCCGGACTAGGTGGTCCCATTCTCCGAAAAGAAGGGCTCTCGATGCTGCTCAGAAAATCAACACTCCCTCTTAGTGAGAGAGGCATTCTCTGCCATACCAAGCTTGTCACTAAAGTACACGAACTTTGATGTTGTCAGAGGCTTGGTCAAGATATCTGCAATTTGTTCATCTGTACGAATGTACTACAACTTCAAAGCACCTCTTTGCACTAGATCTCTGATGAAATGATACATCATTTCAATGTGTTTTGATCTGTCATGAAACACTGGATTCTCTGAAAGCTTTATGCAATTCTGATTATTGCAATGGATGATCATTGAGTCAAGCTTTCCCTCGAACAGATCAGATAACAACTTTCTGAGCCAAACTGCTTCCTTGCAGGCATCGCTTGCAGCAATATACTCTGCCTTAGTTGTACTCTGAGCTATGGAACCCTGCTTCCTGCTGGACCAAGAGATCATTGCTGATCTCACACTAAAGCAATAACCAGAGGTACTTTTCCGGTCAACTGCACTGCCAACCCAATCTGAATCTAAATATCCAGATAACTATACTCCATTGTTAGAAGTATACCTAAGCTCATAAGTGATAGTCCCTCGCACATATCTGAGTACATGTTTGGCGGCTACCAAGTGTATGTGCTTCGGATCTGACATGAACTGACTCAGTGCATTCACTGTGTAGCAGTGTGGTCTCGTATGCATGAGATACATCAGGAAACCAATGAGTTGTCTGTATAGAGTAGAGTCCACATTCTGTGAACTAGAGGCTAAGTCTCGCAACTTTGTCAAGTTGGTAGTCATTGGTACGCTCATGGACTTGCAGTCCAACATCCCAAATCTCTGCAAGATATCCACTGCATACTTTTCTTGTGTCAAGAAGATCTCACCTAGATTTTGCCAGAATTCTAAGCCAAGGAAGTAATGCATCAATTCGAGATCTTTCATCTCGAATTCAGAGGTAAGCTCCCTCTTACACTGGTCTATCAACTGTTCATCACCTGTAAGAAACAAGTCATCTACATATAGAACAAGTATCAAGACATGATTATGAACAACTTTAAAGTACAAGTTAGAATCAGCTGTACTTTTGGAGAACCCCAAGCTATGGAGAAATCCATCCATCCTAGCATACCAAACTCTCAGAGCCTGTTTCAACCCATACAAGGCTTTCTTTAGTTTACATACATGGGTCTTCTTCCCATGAGTAACAAAGCATTCAGGTTGTTCGATATAAACCTCTTTCTCAATCTTACCATTGAGAAAGGCTGTCTTTACATCCATCCGATGTAACTTCCATCTGAATACTGCAGCAATTTAAATAATGGTTCTGATGGTAGTGTACCTAGCAACATGTGCAAATGTCTCGTCATAGTCAATGCCTTCTTTCTCAGTGAAGCCATGAGCTACGAATCTGGATTTTTACTTCTCCAGACTGCCATTTGCAGCATGTTTGATCTTATAAAGCCATCTGGAAGTCACTACTGACTTTCCTGTAGGTTTGGGAACAACTTTCCAAACATCATTCTTCATGATTGACTTATACTCTTCAATCATGGCATCAACCCATACTTGTTTACTTGTTGCTTCTTCGTACGATGAAGGTTACGAACTGATAAGCTGACTCATAAGACTGGATTACTTCTGTGGTCTTATGCTTTCTCTGAAAGTCCCTGGAGGAGCTTTATGCTTCTCGGCTTCTTGTACCATTTCTCGGTACCAAGCAGGTCTCCTTTTGGAAGGAGGAAGTTCAAGTAGTTCTTCTAGTGGACTTTCAATGTTCTCAGGAACATTTGGAGTTTGATCATCAAACTCTTCATCCCTCTGAATTTCTGAATCTGTAAACTCAAGTGGAGCAACTGCATCTTCCGGTGAAAGCTCTAGTTTTTTACGAAACATCGCTTCCTCATGGAAGATCACATCTCTGCTGACCTCAATGTACCTCTGTCCAGGTATATATACTCGATAAGCCTTCGAGCAATCATTGTACCCAACAAATAATTCTTTCTTACCAGAAAGCTCTAGCTTGTCCCTCTTTTCTTTTGGCACATGAACATACACAGGAGTGCCAAATATCCTCATGTGATCAACTGCAGGTTTCTTCTTGGTGAAGACTTCTTCTGGAGTCTTCTCACCCAAGATAGCATGAAAGCTTATGTTCTGGATGTACACTGCAGTTCCAGTAGCTTCAGCCCATAAAGACAAAGGAAGATCTAGATCAGTGATCATTTAGCAGCCTCACAAATCGTTCTATTCTTCCTTTCTGCAACCCCATTATGTCGGGGGTTGTAAGGCACTGTCAGCTCTTTCTTGATTCCTGCTTCTCGACAAAAATCATCAAACTCATTACATTCATACTCGCCTCCGTTGTCTTCTCTCAAGATACGGATTTGCTTGCTAGTCTAATTTTCAATCAGTGTCTTGAACTCTTTGAATTTGTCAAAGGTTTCACTCTTTGCCTTAAGGAAGTAAATCCAAGACTTTTGAGAGTAGTCATCAATAAACAAGACATAATATAAACACCCACTCAAGGAGGGTGAAGACATGGGCCCACAAATGTCATAATGAATCAAATCCAAAATGCCTTTAGATCTACTCTTGCTTCTGGGAAAGGATTTCTTAGTGTTCTTACCTAGAGCACATCCTTTGCAAATTCCTTCATGCTTTAAAGAAACTTTTGGCATACCTGTAACCATCATCTGCGATCCTGGGAGAGCTGTGTAGTGAAGGTGTCCAAACCTTCTATGCCAAAGTTCACAGGGATCAACTGAGTGATGTACCAAATCATGAGTGGAAACTTTTGAAGCCTTGTAGAGATCTCCCTCTCAAACCCCAACCTGTACTGCTGAGTCTAGATCTGTGTCTTTTGCCCATAAAAAGACCTTATTGTCCATAAAGAGGACTCTGTGGCCCTTGTCTTCTAAACCAGCAACAAATAAAAGGTTCTTCTTTAAACTAGGAACATAAAGAATATCGTCAATATGAAGAACCGTACATGAATCAAGTTGAAGTGAAGTTGAGCCAACTCCTTCAATCTTGTAAGTGGAGTCATCTCCAAGTTCTACCTGAGTGGTGAACTTCTTCTTTCTGTAACTAGTAAGGGTACCAAGGTTACCTGTCATGTGCCTGGAGGCACCACTGTCCACCAACCAAGAAGTAGAGCAAGCTGAGAAAGAACCAGTTAGAGCAGAAATCAAATAGTACTCTCTTCTAGGCTCATCAGTTTTATTAGCCTTGACTTTCTTCTTCTTCTTCTTTGGTTCTTCATCTTCTTTTTCCTCTGCTTCTGCAGCAAATGCCTGAAACCTTCTCTTGGGTTTCTTCTTGTTCTTCCTGCAATCTCTAGCATAATGCTCAAACTTGTGACTAGTAAAACATTCAATCTTAGACATGTCAAAAAACTTACCCAGGGGTTTCTTCCCTTTCTTTTGCTGATGGAAAGACTTCTTGAACTTCTTGGTCTTTGTTGCAAATGCAAGGTTATCCTGCTTGGTTACCTTGTCATTGTTCCTTGCTTCTTCTTGTATGCAATCATGTCAAAGCCTTTCAAAGGTTGGCTGATTTTCTCATCCACAGACGGATGCCATGAAGGTTTCCCAAGAGCTTGAGAGACCATCAACCACTGTTTGTACAAGATCATCATCATCAACAATAACACCAATAGCAAGGAGTTGATCTCTTACCTGTTTGATCTTGGTGAAGAAGAAACCAACACTTTCATCTTTGTTCAGTTTCAAAGTTCGTAGCCTCTTCTTCAAGACTCTCTTTTGACAGGGAGCCTTCTTGTCATAGAGGTTTACCAATGTATCATAGCATTCTTTAGCAGTCTTCAAGGATGTGATGTTAGGCATCAATTCTTCTTTGATAGAATCATAAATAACTCTTTTAGCCTTACCTTGCTTCCTCTTGCAGGCAAGTCTACCAACATTTGTAGTTGGCTCTTCTGTGGTATTAAGAACAATGTCATCCAAGTCATTCTCATCAAGAATGGTTGTCAACCTGGCCTTCCAGGAATTGAAGTTTGCTGAACCAAAGAGCTTCTCTTCTAGTTTGAAACCAACGGTAGCCATCTCTGTCACTTATCTAAATGTTAGATATGCAAATCTTATTCCAAGATCTAGTGAGAAACAACAACAGTATCCATTTACTGTGTTTTCACATGCTAAGCTTTGATAACATGTTGAATTTTCAGCATTAGCATAAACTTTAAAAATTTGCATATAAACATAAATAGATCAGCAGTGTAGTAAAAACACATTCATCACATCAGCACACATAGACACAATATTTTTCACTTGGGAAACCTTCAAAGGACAAAAACCTCAAAAGCATTAATAGTCCATCTCGTAAATGAGATGGCTTAAGAAATTCTTCAAAAAGTTCCTCAAATCCAGATCTGGATTTTGACCACAGTAACTGTAAAATTCATCAGTAAAAATTAGACTGATAATTTTACCCACAATTTCCAGAATTACAGAAAATTACCAATTTAGGGCTTTCTCAGAAAAAAAAACTGAGATTTTATCTCTTGTCCGAAAATATCATACTGCTGAAAACTGCCCAAAAATAGGAGACTGCCTGAAAACTCCCAAAAATATCATACTACTGAAAACTACCCGAAAATATCATATTGTTTGAAAACTATCCAAAAATATCATACTGCTGAAAACTGCCCAAAAAATGGAATGCTAAAGATGGCTGTGCAAAAATGCTGAAGATGGACTTTGCTGATAAAACCCTAGCTGAGGGTTTGAACACAAGATAGTCTTCTTCACCTATGAGAGCAAAAGTGTGTGTAACAAATGAGAAGGTTTGATCTTCTTTTATAGCCTTTGTTCACCTGTAAGTGGACAAGATTAGAAAAAATAAAAATAGTAATATTTTTATTATTTTCATAATTTCACTTTCACTTTTACCAAAAAAGTACTTTTATTTTTTTCTTTAGACTTTTATAAGAAGTCCTTGTTTAATTTTGTTTTCCACTTGTAGTCATTTTAGATGGACAAGATTAGGAAAGATAAAAATAATAATATTTTTTATAAATATAGATTTAAATGAAAGTGCTAATTAGTGGTTGGAAAGAAAATTCAAACACACACACAACACACAAGTAGGAAAGAAAAATATTCTAACAAACTACAAAAGATAGGACAAAAGCACAACTTACTATTGTTCAAAAAAATTTATTCATGCTTCCTACTTTAAGATAACATTAATCCCTGCAAAGGTTATTTCATTTTATTGGAGGGAAATAATGCCTTAACATTTGTTGTTCACTAGCAACTCCAATTCTTCTCCTTCCAAAGTTTCTAAACGAACTAATCCCTTTCCTGCTAATCGATACACACGGTATGGCCCCATCCACAATTTTGTAAGTTTGCCATGATTTCCAAGTTTTTCTTGAACTTTACTCCACAAAAGGATTATATTACCAATCTTGAATTCCTCGTTTCTGGTGCTTTGATCAAAAGTGCCCTTAAACCTTTCTTATTCAATGATAGTTCTATCAAAGGCTTCCCTCTTGGCTTCGTCAAGTTCCATTAGTTTATCTATTCTTTCTTGGATTGTTTCTTGATCAGAGGTGCACTTATGCAACAATTCATACACTAGAATTTGTAAATTGATAGGCAATTTGTTATCTTGCCAATACACTAGTTCGAACAGAGATTTCCCAATTATCCTTTTCATAGTGGTTATGTCTTCCCATGCCGCATACTTTAATTTGTCATCCCAACTTCTTTTGCTATCCCCTACCATTCATTTTAATAATTTTATCATATTCTTGTTACTTGATTCAACCAAACCATTTCCTTGAGGATAGTGGTTAGATGAGTAAGACAACATTATGCGATGATTTATGTAGAAAGTCGAATTTTCAAGCATACTGAAAGCGTTGGCATTATTCGACGATTATTTTTAATGGGAAACTGTATCTTGAAACAACATTTTCCTCTTAAAATTTGATGACCACCTCAACATTAGCTCTTTTAGTGGGTATGACTTCACACAATGAGTAAAATAATAAGTGCAAGTCAAAATATATTTATACCCATTGCTTGAGTTTTGATAATAAAAAAAGCATTTTAAAGTCAATACCCCATTGTTGAAAAGGAGCTTCTATGATAATAGGTGACAAAGGTAATGTGGGTAGCCATTGGTTTCCAGTAATACGTAGTTAAACAACGTAGGCCAATAGTTTCCAACTCGCATGATTTAGCAGCAAGCATAATGGCCACCGCATATCCCCACATGTATTTCCTTTATGATAATCATTGATTCAATTGAGGAAAAACACATTTCAGAATTATTCCATTCAGGTTCTTCCAACCAAGACCGTCTTTAATTAAAACATAGTTAGCAGCCTTCAATGTAAGGGCTCTTCTCTGATGGACAACTAAATGGTCAAGACACGAGAGATTTCTAAGGTAAAAAATAATATCCTTATACCATTCGTGTTCCTCAATAATGTATAAAACCATTGTGTTATTTTGTTAAGTTTCCAGACTATCCTTTATGTATATTTATTTACCTTCAGTGTGCTAGGCCCTGGCCTTTGATGATTTTGATAGGCTTTATTTCTAAATCATATTCTTGAATATTTGTTATCCAATTCCCCCTGACACCAATATTATCCTATTGAGATAAAACATTTTTGACAACTAAGTAATGGACATAAGACAAAACTTTAGAATATCTTATATATGTTCAAAAATGTTTCAAATATTTTACCAAAGCATAAGCTTGCTTCTCTGTAGTTTTATAATTCAACTTTGCATCCCATAAGGTTTTACTCATAAAGGCAATAGGTTGCTCATGATTTTCTTCATTCTTTTGCAACAATACGTCTGCAATCATAGCTTCAGAAGTGAAAGAGAAGATAATGAATTCTTTATTGTAGTTGGGGCTAATCAAAACAAGAGATGATGAGATAGCTGATTTTACGTCATATCCATTACAAGCTTGACATGTTTTTTTCATTAGAGCACTCATTGGTTTAACAATCTCGACCAAATTAGGGATAGATCTTTCGACAAAATTAATTTTTCCAAAAAATGATCAAGGTGTCTTGATATTATGAGGATGGAATCCCTTCAATTGATTGAATTCTTTTAGGGTCAATGTGAATTCCATCTTTGGATACTATGTGCCCTAAAAGGTTTCCCTCATCAATATCAAATAGATATTTCTTTGGGTCACAACGAAATCCCAAATTTTCGACACATATCAAACACCTTTCGCAAATGTTCAACATGGTCACGTATTCCTTTGGAGAAACAATTAAATCATCTTAATAAATAGAAATGATCTTACCAATTAAATCACTAAATGCATGACCTATAGCTCTTTGCAAAGTCCATCATGCATTCGGTAACCCAAAAGGCATCTTAATATATTCATAAGTACCCCATGGAGTAGTGAAAGTTGGTTTGCCCCGATCCTCCTTATTAATTTTAACTTAATTATAACAAAAATAAAACCATCTAACATTAATAGCATTAACATTTCTGCCCCAATGATACTTTGCAACATATTTTCCATGTTAACCAAAGGGTAGTTATCCTTTAATGAGACCTGATTTAAATTTATGTAGTCAATACAAATCCTAATTTTCCCCCTCTTTTTTCTTACGATTACTAGATTTGACACCCATGTTGTGTCTCTAATAGGCTTGATAATTCCAGTAGCCAACATTTTCTCTAACTCTTTCTTAACTATTGGAGCCATCTTCGGGTTCATATTATGAAGTTTCTGCCTATAAGGTTTAGATCCCTCTTTCAACGAGATCGTGTGCTGAATAACATATTCATCACAGGTTTTTAAATCATCATATGTCCAAGCAAAAATGTCTGTTTACTCGCATATTAAATTTTCAATTGCTCTTTGCTCATCTCTGGACGCATTCTTTCCAATTTTAACCATTTGGGAACAAGAGGTTAATCTTATATTGACTACTGAAATTCATCATCCACTTCACTCTTCATCCTTTAAATTCATTGTTTGGGTTAAAGATTTTCTTTAGTAGGAGCATTACTTCCATGACATTCATATCTAAGGCTAACTAACCCTCCATTTCATCATCCCAACTAACATTTCCTTCAAACTCATCCATACCCTCTTAGAACTGAATTATTTGAGTGTCATCATCAAACATAGGTTAATGATCTTGGTTATTTGGCACAAATAGTCAAAAATAATTCTACTTTGCATTTTGGTAATTCATCAAGTCATTCCAAAGTACTAGCTCCAACAACCAAAAAATATGTGAGAGCATTTTCATTATGTGAGGGCATTTTCATTCCTAGGAACAACCTTTAATGTAAAAGGCATAAAAATAAAATTATATAATCTAATATTAATTAATGGCGTAAAAGAATTAATTTATATAAACTAATATTAATATAAAAAAATTATGATTGAATATTATTTGTATCAATCTTCACTTCATTTTTTATTCATCTTTTTGAAAATTAATCTACATAAAACTATTATTAGTTTAAAAATAGTAGAAATATTATTTTACTACTAAACTTTGTACTTTTCACTTTCGAAGTTGAACATTATTTTATCACGTCTTAACTTTATTTCCTTTCCCCTTTCGAGATATATTTTCTTACTTTTTGGGACATCATTTACCAAGTCTTTGTCATTATTCTCCCACGTCTTAACTTTATTTCCTTTCCCCTTTTGAGATATATTTTCTTACTTTTTGGGACATCATTTACCAAGTCTTTGTCATTATTCTCCATATACCTTCTACGAAGCAACACACAAACTTCTCTTAATATGAAACCTATACTTGATTGGTATTCATCTTTTTGAAAATTAATCTACATAAAACTATTATTAGTTTAAAAATACTCGAAATATTATTTTACTACTAAACTTTTTACTTTTCACTTTCGAAGTTGAATATTATTTTATCACGTCTTTACTTTATTTCATTTCCCCTTTTGGGACATCGTTTACCAAGTCTTTGTCATTATTCTCCATATACCTTCTACGAAGCAATACACAAACTTCTCTTAATATGAAACCTATACTTGATTGGTGTTGGATTGATGTCATGGAAAAGGAGGTAGTGATGGAAATATAGTCTGCAGATTACATGCCAGGTTGAATTAAGTTGATTCTCTTGGATCGATGTCATGGAAAAGATGGAAAAGGAGGTAGTGATGGAAAAATAGTCTGCAGATTGCATGCCAGGTTGAATTAAGTTGATTCTCTTCAATTGATGTCATGGAAAAGACGTAGTGATTAGGGTGGAAAAATAGTTTGCAGATTGCATGCCAAATTGGGTTAAGTTAATTATCTTGGATTGATGTCATGGAAAAGGATGTGGTTGTTAGGGTGCAAAAATCATTTGTGCATTTGCATTGCAGACAGGGTTAAGTTGATTCTCTTGGATTGATATCATGGAAAATGATGTAGTGATCAGGGGTGTAAAAATAGTTCGCGGATTGCATGCCAGATAGGGTTAAGTTCAATCTCTTGGATTGATGTCATGGAAAAGGAGGATTACATGCCAGATTTGGTGAAGTTCATTATATCTTGGATTTATGTCATGGAAATAGATGTAGTGATCAGGATGGAAAAATAATTACAGTAGCCTTTGGGTTAAGTTGATTCTCTGACATGGTTCAGAGGTGGATCAATACATTCGCTTTTTTTAAGTACGTCGGATTATCTCATGTCTAAGATGGCGGCTCGACATTGCTGAGACAGAAGAGGTCCTTGCAACCTCAACCCAATAAGACATAATACGAAACAGCAGGAGGGTAAAGATACAAATATACCCTTCTTGTATCACATATTTAGTCAAGTGAATAATACAGAGATAAATATACACTTCTGAAGATAGAGAGATTAATATATCCTTCTCCTATATCATATTAAGTTAGTCGAGTAAATAATTCAGTTATTTTTTTCCTGTAGGATATAAACATCATGCGTTTTGATTATTGTAATCATGTTTTTCCGATTTGGGATACAACAGGTTAGCCTCGGGAACAATCCTGGCATTCTGTCCCAAGCCCTATCCCAAATAAATACCAACAATGGATGCAATCCCTGCAATAAATAATAACAATGGATGCAATCCAGGCTTTGATATGTATCCTACATGAAATTTTGTCTCTAAGTCATTACCCGTTGTGTCAAATGCACTGTCAAATAATTCACCATTAACACAAACCCCAATTCAAAGTGGTTATAAATATTTCGTTTGGTTTCTACATTCTCAAGAAAACTATTTTTAATGATCACCACAAGTTTTCCCCTGATTCTACAGACAAATGTGTATCAATATCTATCAACAGAAATTTGCCTCGAGTTTGAAAGCCTACATAATATAATTTACCCCAAAATAAATATTTCTCCATTGACAACCCTCGAGCTTATGAATGTATAGCATAGAAAAGGATTGCATCATGCAAAGACAAATAGGCTACTTGCATGAAAGAACTCATGAATCGTGTTTCTAAAAATATTATTATCCAAACCTGAGAAATGTTTCTCAATTTTTCATGTATCCAAAGCTGAAAAATAGCATACATTTAAAATGGATATTTCAAACTGGATTTTCTCAAATGTCAAGAGTTCCAAGTGTTTGATTGATCAAAGCTCTCCAGGCTCTGACACTTGCATAGGAGAGAATCTAGCAGGCAGTTGTCTCTTAAATAAGAATTGGTTCTGGCTCTCAATCCAAATCTATGCTTCAACAAAGCTGTTGGCAAGAACATGAAAGCTGGTATTTCACACATCTGGAAGACACGTCATTCAAAGCCATAACTGATGAGTCGCCAACTTCTCAAAGCCAGATCAGTTCTGCATAAAAATAAATGAAGATAGCAAAGCCAACCAATATGCAGAATAGAAATTACCTTGACCAATTGGGGAATACGAAGCCATTCAATGCTTCCAGTAAATGTGCTCACGTCGCCAACTAGGTTGCATTGACTCAAAGGCTTGAGCATAAGAACTTGGAAGATGAATGTACGAGATAAAGAACTACTAAAAAAATATTTTAGACATAGAAAGACCAACTAGACCCTAGTATTTTCAAGGTGCATTTGATAATTCATAATAAATAAAATAATAGTACTTATATTGTACAAATTATAATTTATAACTTAGGGAAGGATGATGACAAGTAAATAGAGGTGAACTTGCATGGCTTGAGCACAACATGGCAGCTGGTGAAGGGCCACTGACGACAATGGACAATAACATCACAGACCTTAACAGTAACTAGAGAACCAAGGAGTTTAGAAGTCTCACAAATCAAGTTACAAATAGAAATCTCACAGGATGATGATTTCCAATGGAATGTACAAACCAATCAAACCAAATTCACTAATTACGAACCTTCAGAAATTAATAAGCATAGTGGAACACTGAGGATACATTTGACATGGTAAAAAAGCTGGAGTAAATCTAGCACAAACAATAGGCTGAAAGGGACAATTAAACAGAGGCAAGCCACACTAGAGAGTTATTGGTTGAGACTGCACAAGGACATGGCAGAAGGAATGGTTTTGAAGGTCAAGTGACTTAAGAAGGCGACCCAAAATAGGAAGAGAAATGTGTGCCTCAATCAACATGGAAAAAGCATCTTCTTTTTCATAGGAAGAAACAAAGGCCAATGAAATTCCTAGTTACAATGAAATTCATCCAGCCTTATCCAAGGGAAACTGGTGACTTTGACAATTATGAAGAGCGCCATAATGTTCATCAAATTCCAAACGGCTCTGGTCATAACTATCATGAAGAAATTATCTGCTGCTTACTTGGTCGATAACCTGAACAGACAATGTTAGCTTGGCTTATGCACCCAGTTGACAGGATAGACAGCTGGTTCATACATAAACCAGCAGAGCCTGTCAACCTTGCAAAAAAGTAAAGCCCACTTTTCTTCTTGAAGTGGAAACACTATGCATCTGGTCCTAAATTTTCAACACCAGAAGACTGCTGACGAGCTTCTGCTGTAGAAGAGTGTTCTATAGACTGTCCTCCACCAGAATCCACCACTAAGTCTGGAGCCAATGAAATTGAAGAAAGAGTAGCTGATGCAGATCCTATCTGATGACGACCAACTGGAACATCAATTGGTGAAGATATTGACTGACTGTAACTAGAGTGTCCCATGGGATGATCATATTTGCAGGTTGGTCCAAACTTGCAGATACCAAAACGAGTGAAGAAGCTGCATGCTTGGGCCCCCTGTTTAATCACAAGATCCAGACAGAGATTCAGAATGACAAAGAAAGAGACAAGTGAATATTACAATATTTATAGGGGCAACAAATGCAACAGAGAAGGTGAGAACATTAAGTGTACCCACATTAACAGTGATGCAATTATGGTAGGTGTATTCCAAAAATTGAACAAGCACACCAAATTATTCAATCTAAACTTTAAGCCAGGTTAATTATGATGTAGCAAAATAAGTGAAGTTCCAGTTTAACATCCAAACTATGCCTCGAAGACTTGACAGTCCTAAATTGAGGTATTCAAATCCTTATACTGGTCATGCAGTTATTGTTCCTCAAGACCTGAGTGAAAGCATCTCTTAACTCTCGTATTTCAGCTATACGTGCTCATCAAAAGAATCATGCAACACCGAGAATTGAATATTTCAGGTCAGAGGTTCTTTGCATGGTTTGGTCTAACTATTAATACAGGTAAAACATCCAAAAGAAAGTGATTGAATGCAACACATAGCAGAGAAACTCCCAAGTTGCAAAGAAATATGTTACAACAGTGCATCAAAAGTAGTTTTTTTAACATGCTACTAAGATTCTCATCACCAATGGGGCACATTTAAGCAGGACAAATGGAACAAAAACTATTACACCCCGTCCCAGGAAATGGATCAGGGCATAAGATGCTATGCATTAAACATGAAGCAAGATCAGGTATGAATAATCTACTTACAATTTTAAAAGAAAAATCAAAGCAGAACAAAAAGGAAAAACAAGCAAAATCTTACAGGTCGTAAGGGTAGGCCGAGAGAATTGAGGACGCAGTTTGGCATGGGAATGATCCTCTCTTTAGGATGATGGTATCTACATGTCATGCCAAATTTACAGTCGCCTGTCTTCATGTAGAACTGACATTCCGACTGACCAGGTCTTTCAGGGAACATACTTTCCCTCTGAGCACTGCTCGACGGTAATTGCAAAGTTGGAGGCCCCATGGCTGGGGATCCAGGTGGAAAAGGAGAAAAGGTTCCCTGAATTCCAGAGGCCATTGGATCTGTTTGGGATGTGGGCCCATAGACTAAACCTGCCCCTATTGCTTGTTGCTGAGCGTCTGAAGATGAAATTGAGCCCACCTGCCCTTGCTGCAAGTAAAAAAACAGATTGTGGTTAGAAAGAACAGAATGACTAAATGATATCCTCTCCAACTGAGACACCCATGACAGCTTGCAAAATAAAATGATTTTTAAAAGTCAAAGCAGACAGACACCAAGATTATAATTGTCTTGGCTACTACAAATTGGACAGCTAAGTCCAGATATTCATAATTTCAAGTATTGCAATCCAATAAAAATTGCACTGTGACGAATAAATGCCATGATAAACATTCATAATCATTGAATATTATAAAATAATAAAGACACAGTCAATCTAGAGTCTGGGAATGCAACAAATTATTAATTTATATCATACAGCCTCAAGAGTCAAAACTATAACAAAAAGAAAACAGGCAAAAGCTATCTGCAAAAACAATCCCAATTCAGGACAAAAAAGTGGGTTAGTCCAAATATAGAAATACAAAAATGCAAATATCCTTTACTTCATTCAACTTAGTTCCTTATCACCGGAAGCACAACCAAAGAGTATTTATCTGCCCAATTGCTATGCCAAGAAAAAAAAACTTTAACAACATTCTCAGGACAAACTACAGACTGTTGAATTAGCAAATTTCAAAAAAAATTCCAACTTGTCTGAGCAAATAGAGAGGAAAAGCTTACAGGATATGTACTCCAGCTAGGAACTGACACCATTCCTTGAGGAAGGATCAAAGGTGGATAACTAGAAGGACCTTGCCAACGAGGGCTCTGAATAAAAGACGCCCTTTGTATTGGCCATGTTGGCACACCTCCAGGGTAGGGTTGAGGGCCAGGAGTTGTTGGAGACTGTACAGGTGTGAAAAGTGAAGACCCACGCATTGGAATTAATGCACCAACTGGTTGTGGATGATGGAATTTACATGTAGCACCATATTTGCACTGTCCTGTTCTCAAATAGTATGCACACTCCTTTTCATTCTGCACACAGTATATAATAACAATGGCATGTTCACATGAGCAATTTATCATTTTCTAACTATGCCTTAGTAATTTGATCAGGGTAAAGTAAGTTGTGGCTGTCAGAAAGCCAGGTCCTAAGTGCTAACCAATCAAGTATTGTTTAGAAACACGATTGTTGGATTATGAAGGGCCATGTTTCCCATGCCATTCATTATAGAACTCAAGATACATTTTTAGTCAAATCTGTTTAATATATATCTCTAGTTATGGGCTGAAAAACAATTGCGCTGTCAAAAGGGAAAATTATATCATTACAATGGAAATGATATTCACTTAATGGATCCACATAAAGAAGATGGACAACAAACCGGGCGTAATGGATAGCCTAAGACATTTATGGCTGCCCGTCCTGTGCTTCCTGCTTTGTCTCTTGGATGATGGAACTTGCATGTAGCACCGAATTTGCAAGTTCCCGTTTTCAAATAATACTACACAAGACAATTCAGGAAATATTACAATGAAAGATGAGACATAAGATTATATAAAGTAAACACAAGATGGAATCTAGACAACAAAACAAGAAAGAAATCTATAAATTGTCTCTCTATAGACATTCTCACATTGCAAGACATATAAGAAAAGGCTCAATCAAAAAAAATCCTTGAAACAGTGTACATGTATAGAAACCATGATATGATAGAAATAATAGATATCTGATGGAAAATCTAGGATCTTTCAAGTTGCAGAAACAATTGTTTTGGCTATAAATCGGAAATCCTACAAACAATAAGAAAATTATTTTAAGAAGAATGATACAATGCTAAATGTGAAGTCAACAAATCAGTACCTGGCACTCAGGTTGACCTAATCTTTCAGGATACTCGCCTTTATTTCTTGCAGCTGCTGCAACCTGGCATGTCACATTAAGCAAAAACCAGAAATTTCATATTTTTCTAGAAAAAATATTATAATTAAATGATTGACTACACTATTTTTGAGATCCCTAACGTATCATTTAGGGCTGTGGAAATGAAATCGCATGAGATCACAAATGGTATCCCTGGTTCATATAGAGTAGACAAATCCCACAGGGCGGGCTCACTTCAAGCAGAGATTGCTATTAACAGTATGATACATTAACCAACTAGTAGAAAGAAGAAAATATCAGTATTCTAATAATGTGCAACAACCTGCAAAAATCAAGGCATAGCACTGGCATTTTCATGTTAGATGCACAGGGAGAGCTTTACTAATTTATCTTAGCAGTCTGTAATAAGTGTCCACAGTATTCAGGTTTTAATCATTGGTCATTTCCACTCAAGTTTACCATTTGCATACAACTAATTAGGAAAATACCCTCGTCAAATTCAAATTAGGAATATAGCAAGAAAAAGAGACAAATATACCTGCTTCCTATTTGGAGGATGGTTATATCGACAGCTCAGGCCAAAGCCACAATTTCCAGTCCGCATGTAATATGTGCAGTCAGGCTCACCGGGCCTTTCTGGATAAGGTCCATTATCTGCCTCCATACTCTCATGCTGTTGATGCAGACCCATTTGCCACATAGCCTCTGCAATACATAATTTTCATAGTCAGATTCAATGCAATAACATCAATCCTAGTAGGGAGCCCCATGTCATGTTTTAAGACAGGCAAATGCCATGTTGCCAGTATTTAATTTTACATATGGGTGTATATACACAATACTGTAGTACGAATACTAAATGTTGCATATATTCATGATATGCTGCACAAAGTAGATACCCCGGAGCCTGAGGTACACTACCCACAACCTAATATTATAATATTAAATCAGAAATCACATAATAAAGTGACTTGCATTACACTTGATACTTATCTTTTCGTGTTATATTCTAACAGCCAGTTCCCTCCACCTATGATATGACATCCTATTACACACTGTCGTTATTGATGTCAAATTCCCAAAAACCAACCCACTTAGGACCACTTCAAAGATAATCTCAAGTTGACATAAAGAGAAAAAATGTGGCTTAAAGTTTGTTCCAAGTGCCCTTGACAGTTGATAAAATTAGCCACCTGTTGCACTATACCCAGAAATTGCAAGAAACAATTCAGCAATAGCAATGCACTAACCACTATAGACTAGAGCAACCACTCACTACACCAAAAACCTAATTTATCACTTGTCAACCAGAAAAAAAGACTTCATAATCTTTGAATCTAACCACATAAATCCACCAATACTAGGAGATACCATTACACTAAGCCAATCTTAACTAACCATGTCAGGAATCGTTACTGTTGGTACCAATTTAACAAATATAAACCTCCATATGGCACTCAGATCAGCCACCTGTTGCACTATACCCAAAAATTGCAAGGAACAATTCAGCAATAGTAATGCACTAACCACTATAGACTAGAGAAATCGCTCACTACACCAAACCTAATTTATCACTTGTCAACCAGAAAAAAAGACTTCATACTCTTTGAATCTAACCACTGGTAAATCCACCAATACTAGGAGGTACCATTACACTAAGCCAATCTTAACTAACCATGTCAGGAATCGTTACTGTTGGTACCAATTTAACAAATATAAACCTCCATATGGCACTCCCACTGTCCACAAGACAACTTTAACACAAACCATATAAGTAATGTAAATTGCAAAGTTAGAAACCAGTGGGCTAACTCGAGTAGTTGAGCGCTTTGAGATTCATGCACAAGGTCTCAGGGTCAAATTCCCAGGCTTGCTGCTTCTGTTGTGTGCATCACTGAATATCCCCGTTGGGTCAGATGCCGTAATCAATGCCGACAGGTTTGCACAAATGTGGTTAAGTGCCCAGGAGTTGCCCCATGACATTTTCATTTGAAAAAAATTGCGAAGTTAATTACTTAGTACACTATATATCTGAGACCCTTTAACAATCTTTTCAGCGTTGCCCTTACAAACAGCAGATCAGATCAATGGCCTCGTTTAACTTTATCAATGTCAAATTACAACCCACCAACTATTTCAGGAAACCAATTGCAATTTACGAATGTTAACAGGATTGAAATTACCCAAGGCACTTCATCAGTTGCAACACACTAACAGCTAGGTGAAACCCATTTTAGATTGAACTGGTGCATTTAATCTACCGTGCATCTCACTAAACAATTATAGGAATTCCACTCAGAACAGTCCCTCAAGCTCACAGCCACCAAACCTAGTTCAGATAGCTTGTCTAGTGCATTTTTACCAAAGTCGCCATTGAACATCATCAATTGCAATTCACTCACTATAACTGAATCTTGCCAAATGTGCATTTCAGCAATAACAATTCACTAAGGTCTACAGCAACACATATCAGACTATCCACCCAGGGCACTCTTAAAACCTACACCCAGTACACTTTGTGAATTGCAAATTTACAACCCACAAACCACCAATCAAATCCATTTCAGATTCATTGATCTATGCACTTCATTGATTGTACAACCCATAAACCACTAGACCAGAGCAGGCCCAAGGCATTAGTTCAACCGGTTGTCACCATTGTTGCTGGACATTTGGTTAGTTGTGTGCCAGGAGGTACCCAGTTTGAATCCCCCCAGATTACGTGCAGTGATATACGCTGATGGTTTTACTAAGTATACCATCTGCAAAGATAGGAAGCATCCCTTGGGTTTCTCTGCAAGGTTTTACTTGGAAAGAAGCCCTAGACTAGCGAGAATTTTCTCATTGCACTTTATCAATCACAACCCACGACCATCAGATCAAATCCTTCAAGATCCAATGCCCAGCACACTTTATCAACAGTACAACCCACTAAACACTAGACCAACTCGTTATCAGATAAACTATACATTACAGTATTCTGTAAAGCTAGGACCACTTCATCAATAGCAACCAACAAGGAAAGGTCTGTAAAAAGTCGTTTACGTTGCCACCAAATGTATACGTCCTTCATTCTATCCATTGCGATCCAGCTAAAATTAAAACCAACCCAGCTCATCCTCTCCACGTTAACTAACACTGACCATGTCTGATCTCTATTATGGACATCCAAGCACAGATTTCTGGTTACTTTGTACAGTCTTCCACGATGTTAGGTACATTACCAAAAAAAGATGTACAATTTCCTCATCAATAAAAAATTAAAATCAAGGAAATGTTTAATTTAAAAAACTAATCGCATTATCATTAAAACTTACCCCCGCACTTTATTCATTGCAATAAACCCACAACTAGAACCAACACAATTCATCCCCTACACATTAGCAAACATCACCGATGTCTCAGTTCCCTTATGGAAATCCAAGCGCAGATTTCCCATAAACGCATACAGCCTCTAACATTGTTGGAGCCGGAGAGGTGAAGGGTTCCTCAATGTTGGAACCCGGGAGAGCTTCCTAACGAGAGATGTCAGATAATTACTAATTGCATTATCGGATAGATCCACCCTCTTACATTTCAACAATTGCAATCTGCCAACCACTATATCCAACCCAGCTCATTCCCTCCATGTTAATTAACATCACTAACATCCAAGATACCTCGTGAAGTAAAGCCCAGATAACACCTTTCACATTTAAGGAACATGTCGATTCCAAACCGATTTCATCAGGATATTGCAATCCCAACGCCTTGTTAGCAGTCCCCGCACATCGCTAGACGAATTCTATCTCATGTTTTGCCAATCCCTGGAAAACTTTGCTTTTGAGCCGACAAAGCGCAGGGCTCTAACTCAGCTCCATGCTCATCACTATTAGGCACCCACGTACTCTCAAGTCCCGACCACCGATTTTCACTTGCATCCACTAATCCCAAGCTCAAACCCACGACCTCGTCGATTCCCATCCTCTGCTTAATTGCACCCACTAACCCCAACCCCAAAATCACTAACCCTACAATTCCCAGCCTCTTCTTAATGAACCCAATGAGATCCGAAACTATCATCACCGATTGCACTAATTTCCATCCATGAACGCCTCACCCAAAACCATTTCATCAATTGCCATCCATGGACCCCTATGCCAAAACCATTTCATCAATTGCCAGCCCACATCCACCACAGCAAAACCTCACACTACAATCCCCCACCACCCCAAACCCAATTTACACCTCCTGTCACAAATGCTACTAGCTATACACTCATCCACTAACAACAAATGCTTCAAGCCACATAATCCCAACCCCTATGACCCTAACCTGCTTCACATCCATCCCAATTCACATCCTTAACCATACTACCAAATTGACCCACCAATGCCTATTCAATACCATTCAATAATGCAAACAAATTCAATAAAAAACCACCCAATTCAATCACATCAAACCCCAATTTGAATTCATCTTGTCAATCACGCATACCTTCAACTCCAGCAATCTCTCCTCTCGGCCTCCCATGCTGCTGCCAGCCATCAGGATCAATCACCAAACCACGCTGCCTCGCAAAACCGCCTTGCATTGCCGCATTGTAGTCCATCAAACCCTGTACAATTGTAAACCGAAAAAAGCAAAACCGCTATACCACAAACACCATATCTCTCTGATTCTCTTCCAATTCTGGATCAAAAAAGCTCCTTGAAAACGTAATCTTAGTCTTCACGGGCTTCTGCAGATGGGTTTTGCCTCATCCCGCAGACCGATCTGATAAAAAAATATCGTTAAAAAATAATTAACAATGGCGTCCTCTCCACAGAGGAGCTTTGCCTTCCGAGGAGAGGAATCCATTCATTCATTCATTCATTTCACTTTGTCCGCTTTTTCTTCGCCCAAACCGCGCGTCAATAGTTACCGAGGCATAAAGGCTCGAAAACCGCTTTTTTCAAGGCGGTTTATGGGGAAAACCGCGCTTAAGGAACCCCGGCTGTGTCCGTGCCAATTAAAGCCGCCTCGCCCACGCGTGCAAAGTGTCGCGGCCAGTACTTTCACTCCAGTGTAACGAACGGCTGGGATTCCGCCACGTAGAATCTTCTAGGGATCGACGGCTTCGGACAGCTTTCTTGTTGTTATTCTTGCTTTTTCTTTTTTGGAATTTATGAGGTGGGGGATTTTCCTCCTCTAAAATAAAAATAAAAATATCTAAAATTATAATATAATTTTAATATTTGGTAAGAAATTATTGAAGTGGTTTCCTGTGGTAACTTGGAATTCTTGTTATGATAATGGTAAAAAAATATTCCCATATGAAATTGTGGTAAGCTGATCAACATTATTGATGTGCAATTTTGGGGGCGTTTTTACTACAGTTGATAGAACAATAAGTTTTTTAAAGTTAAAAGGTTGGTAGTTGTACATGAGATTTATTAAATAGAATAAGATATTTTATGAATTTGTTAATCTATTATATTGTTAGATATGTATTTTTTATTTTTTAGAGTCTAGTGTGAAAGAGAAGTGTAATTTCATGCTCAACCGGGTAGTTGACATGTGTCTTTTTAATAAAATAATATAATATTAAGTAAATACACTTTTTTAAAATGTTGGTCTTAATCTAAAATGTAAAACTAAAGGTGATATATTAATAAAATAAAAAAATATTGGTTAAATAACTTTTTTACAATGTCGATAATGACTTAAACTTGAAAACCAAAGAAATATAAACTTGAAAACCAAAGAAATATATATTCCAATTGATTAAAACTAAAAACATTAATGATACACTTTGTTATATTATATGAAAGTCGTGCCATCATTAAACCATGATTTGCATGTGAAGGATTTGAGCAGATACCAAATATTTACATATTAAACTAGTGTAGATCCATCTTAACTTTGGATCTACCAAGCATCTAGAGGGATCAAATCTCTTGAGGTGCAAACTTTTCCTTCAGTTTGCACATCAAGAGATTTGATCCCTTTGGGCACTTGGTGATCTATTCTAGTAACAAGGATTTTGTGGCGAAGTCCTTGTATGGTGTTGCATGTAGAGGTGGGCTTGGTATATTTGGTCTTGAACTAAATTGTTGTTGCATGGGTTCATTTATTGTCTATCAAGTTGACTGAGTTTCTATTTGGTTGATATTGGATATGTTAGTGAGAGGGGTTATGTATATCTAGATTCATATTGAATAGCAAATATACACCTTTTTTTTTCTTTTGAAAAAAAAAATAAAGATACAAATTCTAATCGAATTTTGAATTAGTTAGTTATGATTTAACATTCTTTAAGGAGGGTGTCATGAGGTTAGAAAGGGTGACCTGACATTAGATCGGCTAAAAAGAAAACATAAATAGAGGATTTCTTTTCAATGAGATAAATATTAAATGTACATTAAATATGTAACATTTAATTTGTATTTGCAATTTGCACATAAAAATGTAACTTTAGTTCAATTTTTGAATAAAAATGACAATTTTTATCTTGAAATTAATATTTTTAAAACACTTAAAATTAGAATTATAAAATATATTTTCATATATTTTTGTAAAAAACAATGTTAATTAATGTGTTTGTACACTAGCCATTAATGAAACAATGTGCAAGTTTTGAGGCAGCAAACCACTTTCTGTGACAACAATATGATAATGAAAAGTCTTATTTTTAAGCATGAAACTAATTTTGACATTGTAAATTGATTCCTCGTTCTCCATTCCCATTTGAGCACTTTAATATTGCATTTTTTGCGTGTAAGTCTACAATTCCAAACTTCAAGCAACATCCTTGTTGGATTTATGTAAAGATACACTAGGAAAGGGGCAATGTTTGCTACAATATTAGTTTATTTTACAAGTCCTTGTTAAATGTGATTTTTCAAAGAATGAAGTATCGACATAGTAAATATGGGTTCTATTGATGAGAAAGTGTTTTTAATGATGGTTTCATGTGAATGCAGAGTTGGTAGATAAGGCTAAGTATAAGTATTGGGTTATTGTGTTTTATTAACATATGAAGTTGTGTTAAAGTGGTAAACATCAACTTTGTGTTAATGTGGAGGTGTTTTTAATAGAATCTTTGTAAAAGTAAGTTTCAAGTTGATACTGTCAATTGAGTGTAGCTCAAGTGGTTGTGAGGAAATTGTTACCCTTTCTATCAAGTTTCAAATCTCACTTTATGGCATGCTTTTTCTTAGTGAGTTGATTGTCAATGAGTTATATATGATTTAATCATAGTCGTTGACTTGGCCTTAAGTCCTCGAAAATCTAGAGATTGCTTAGGTACCATCCTTACAGTAAGAGGAAGTGCCAAGGAGGTTTTGTTGAGTATAAGTTACCTAAAAAGGAAAAAAATTCTTCAAACCAACACTAATTAAAAGCATTGTCATATAAATGTTTTGTTAAAAAAGAGAAAATGTTAGTTTTTGTGTTGATGCAATGGTTCATGCTTGAGCCAATGTGAAAGTATTGGGCAAGTGTGTTTTTGAGTTGTGAAGTGTTAAAACATTGTTACGTGTTGAACATGTGTTTTTAATGATGGACAATGTTGTCTATGTGGGTGAGCCCAAATACAATTCTTAGGTGATTGTCTCTTTTAAAGGCAAATAGCAAACATTGGTTTTGTGATAATGTGTAGCTCTAAATTGACTAAAACACTTTTCAAAAATAAAATGATAATGTCTATATCGTTGTAGTGCTTGTGGATGGGGAAGGAGCAAATCTTGGATGAATATGTTTTTATGAGGTGTAGAATATTAAGGTAGCAAACAAGGTTTTTATGTTAATGATGGTATCCATGCCAATGTCCTCTATGTGGATGAGCCCAAGTGCAACTCCTAAAGTGATTATGTCATTTCAAGGAATGAATTTGTACTAAGGTAACAAACATTGACTTCATGTTAGTGCATAATCATCACAGTAAAAAGCTCCAAATTAGCACAAAATGGGCATTGCCATCTAAATGCTTTATAAAACTAAATGATAGTTCTTGTGAATGCAATGTACATGGATGAGGTATGGTGTAAGTTTTAGATTAGTGTGTTTTTCAAGACATGAAATGTTAAGCAATGAGCACCATTTAAATGTGAAGGTGTTATTATTGATGGTCCATGTGTTAATGTTGTATTTTTGGGTGAGACTAGGTGTAAGCCTTAGGTGACTATGTCTTTTCAAAGTGTAAAATCACATTAAAGAAGAAAACATCAATTACATGTTGATTCACAAATACTCTCCATAGAATAATAAGCTCTAAACTAGCACCAATCAAGGATATTGTCATCCAAATGTTTTTTTTAATTGGAAATTTCCATGTGGATGATCCTCATGGATGTGACAAGGTTGAGGTCTTAGGTGAGTGTGCTTTTATAAGATGTGAAGAGTTAAAACATGAAGCATGATTTTAAGCTAATGCGAAGGTGCTATTTTGGTGGCCCCCTTGCTATTGTCATCTTTACATGTGAAGCAAAGTACAAGCCTTTAGTGATTGTGTCTATTTGAGATATGAAATAATGTTAATGCAACAAACATCAATTTGAATTTGTGTTAATATCAGCAAATATATTTTCCCTCTCATGACAGAGGAATGGATAAGAAGAATTATCAAGAGATTGAGTTCTGATTCTACAATCTGGAGGGCTCACATAAAATTTTTGATGTCATTGGTTTGAGGCTTCAATGGAAGGTCAACAATAGTAGAAATGTTCGCATTGGTCTTGATCCTTGTGTGGGTTGTACTGAGAGATACAACCTTCCAAACATATTCGGGCTCACCTCCAGAACGAGAATATTCACTTACTGTACCATATAGGTATGGACATTAATCAACTAAATTACAGTCAAGATTGGACGAGTGTAATGGACTTGGGATTGGAGATTTGGGATCGAAATATCTAGGAGTTATACATTAAATATTTAAAGGTCTCTCATATCCACCTTACATATACCATAAATTCATTAGTTTGGGAAAAAAATGTTGAAGGTGGCCAGTATACTCCAAAACAGGGTTATCATGCTATATGGGAAGAAGAAGAACACCCAGCCCCCCGTGGTGGAATGATATTCTTTGGAAATCCCAATGACCACTTAAAATTAATCTTTTTCTTTGGATGGTGCTACACGGAGATATTCTGATATGGGAGATCATGATTCAACACTATTGGATGGGCCCAAGTTGGTGCTCGCTATGCAAATTTAGTTGTGAACTAATAGATCATCTATTCATACACCGTCCATGCATGAACAACGTATAGACCCACATCTCTAGAATCAAAGGTTTGAACATTAACTAGCACGGTCACCATGCTATAAGATGCTTTATCGGCTTGGATAAACAATGGATCCTATACAGACTATAGGGCCTTCCTGGTCATTGTCATTTGGCTTGTCTAGTATGCTCATAATAGGGCTATATTTGAGGATTCTCATATCTCGCCTAAAGTATATGGGACTAAATCCTTGGTTATTATTAGTCTTTTCCCACAAGTCTAAGTTACAAATAAACAAAGATGCATTAGGGAGGATAACATAGATAATTGTAGATGTTGGGCATACTTCGACGGGGCTTCACAAGGTCATCCGAGTAAGGGTGGCGTAGGGAGGATCATTCACATATCTAAAGCTCATTTCCATACATTTGTAGCAGGTTTGGCCCATGTTACCAACAATCAGGAAAAGTTATTGTCTTTAAAGTTTACCTTATCGCTATCAGCCTTGGTATACAGGAAATCCAGATCCATGGTGATTCTCTTATAGTTATTGAGTGGATGAAAAAGAGGAAAATGCCAAAGAACATACACTTAATTGTTATATATGAATACATGGTCAGGATTGCCGAGAGATTCTAGTTTTACTAGTTTCTGGCACATATTCCGAGAAAGGAATGACCATGGCGACCAACTATCCAAAATTGAGCTTAAACAAGTTGAAAATATGTGGTTGCAGTGGGTGCACAACAATGAAAACATTATGGAACATGATACGGGACCCATTCCATTTTGACATTTTTTGCCTATTACATTTAGCTTTGGACTACAATTTGGGATCACAATGAGCAACTAAAGTAATTGTCTAGTTATTTTTTGGAGAACCGTTATAATTTTGTGAACTTGCATGCCCCATAGGCCAGAGAACAACTATACAGAACATATTTATTCTGATAAAACAACTTATGATCTACATGATCTTGAAGCTTAATTTTTTATGTAAACCTCTAGAGAACCATGTAACAAAAAATATCGTATTTGCAAGATACAATATTTGTCATATATATGACAAATGAGTGAATATGACTCTTAACAGTGTATATACAATGTGTTTTGTTAAAATATTAATGAAATACATATACTTTCGAGAAAAAAAATAAAAAAACTCTCAATAAAATCTTTCTAATAATAAAAATCCAAATGAACATCAATTATCAACACTGTCCTCTAAATATTTTAAACAAGAGCCACGAGGTGGCAATGTCACCGCAGTTGGTAACAACTATTGCTATATAAACTATAGAAATATGGTACTTTGCCACAAATTTGTAGCAAAAAGGAAAATTATTTTGCCAAAAAAAATTACAAGGAAGGCAAATTGCAAATTACCCACAATGTGGTAAAGAGTAGAAAAACGAGTAAACAATTTAGTCTAAAACTCAAGGGCAACGATAACAACTCTACCAAATGCCTTAGATAATACCTCTAACAAATTACTTTCCTTATAAACCCAGAGAAATTACCGAAATAGTAGAGGATTTGGTAAGTAAATGCAATAGGGCATAGTAAACTAGGTGGTTTCTCCAGATTTATGAGAAAATTTGAGAAAAATTGGAATGAGACAAAACAAGAATATGCAAATAAAAAGAGAAACAAAATGGAATCATACCGACTCGCCAGATACATTTCTTCAACCACTGAACCAAGCCAAATTCAAATACAATCTTGTAATGCCTACCTGTTTATTCTGCCATGCCTCCGCTCTCCCTTCCTAATATCCCATCGTCTCTATTGCAGAGTCGTAAAAACGAGCCAAAGTATAAATCAGTAAGGGTCGTCCTGCCTGCAAATCTTTACTGGACAGACCGGTAAAGCTTTGACAAGACCGACATTCCAATGCCCCTCAAAATTGACGGTCATTCGCTCGTGTTCAACAATTATTATGAGAGAGAAAATGTCTGCGAACTGTGATTTGGTGTGATGTCGATCTGTCAAAAGAGGGCGCTGCATCCGAAACATCATGTCGTCAGTGTATAAAGTTATTATTATTATTATTATTTATGCTATGCTTTGATGTTTGATATACGGATCAGTAAAAGGTGGCATCCCAATTTTTTTTATTATATACAAATTGGTAAAAGGCGGCGTCCCAATTTTTTTGATATACTCATTGGATTTGTGGGTTTTCTAATAATTGCTATGACGTTTGCCCCCAGCCACCAACGCTGGAGGGGAAAAATAGAAATCAAACATTATCAAATACATAAACCAATAAGCATGAAGATAAATAGTTTTTAAAATTTTATATTTAATAAAAAAATTCGCAACTTTTACAGAACTTTGTCAAATATTAAAAATTTAACTTTTGTACAATAAAATTAATACAATCTACCCATCTATATATGTCACCGGCTTGCGGTGACATAAAAAAATTTCTCCATGTTTATGTGATCTTTAGAGATAAGACAAGGTGAAATTCTTGGTTAGAGGTGTCTTATCAAGATGTAAAATGCTTAAAAGGCAATAAACATGATTATATACAAAAGTGTTATTAGTATTGGTCCTCATACTAATGCAATGTCTCCATACAAGCCCATACACAAGTCAAGTCAATGTGTCCAATGTGTCCTTGTAGAGCATGCAATTATGTAAAGGTAATAAACATTGATTTTGTTTAATGTGGAGGTGCTCTTGGTGGAATGTTTAGAGATAGCAAGGTCCAAATTTAAACCAAATAAGGACATTGTCATTTGAATGTTTTGCTTAAAAAATTTATATAGAGGAAGCAAGATTGTAAAACTTGTAAGTTTTTAGATGATTTTATCTTTTTAAAATGTGAAATATTCAAACAATGAATATGAGGTCGTGTTGATATAGAGGCGGTGTTAATAAGAATTCGCATGTCAATACAAAGTTTGTACATAAAAGTCAACTCTAGATGTTAAATGATTATCTTTTAGAATATGAACTTGTGTTGGACAGCAATCATTAATTTCATACTTAAATAAAGACATGGTTAATAATAATGGCATAGTAATAACAATTATTTTATTTTATAATTATTTTATTTTATATATAAAAAAAACTAAATTTTTATTTTGATGTAATTAATTTTAATTAGCTAAAAATTTATTTTGCTTAAATCTAAGAAAACGCATTAACAATTAGTGATAATAATTAAGATATAAGAAATTTTGATATATATATAAAATAATAATAAAATTTTATAAAAAAAAAATTATATTTGTTTAAATAAGTTTTGAACAAATTTTGAGATACCACTTACTAAGTAAGGTTTGAACAATTTTAAAATACTAACTAAGATATAATATTTCAAATTAAAAAAAAAAAAATACTTATTTTAAATGTAATGTTTTTTCCAATGGAAGAACAAACGGTATATCATGATGAGAGAAAACTAGTTAAAAAAAATGTGGAAGTTCCAAGTAACATGAGTTTAAAGTGTGATATTCATCATTAAATAAGATATGCTTGTGGAACTTGGGAATTACATTTTTTTTTGCATATTACATTTAGCTTTGGAATCACAATGAGTGATTAAAGTAATTATTTGGTTATTTTTTAGAGAACTATTATAATTTTGTAAACTTCCATACCTCATAGGGTAGGGAATAACTATATAGAACATATTTAATATGATAAAACAAATAGGGTAGGGAACAACTATATATAACATATTTAATATGATAAAACAAATAGCTTATGATCTATAGGATCTTAGAAGTTGTTTTTTTTTTAATGTAAATTTAGGATTTTGAAATTTGTTTTTTAATGTAAATTTAGGATCTTGATTTATTTATTTTTTTAATTTAGGATCTTGATTTATTTTTTTTTTAATTTAGGATCTTGAATCTTGTTCTTTTAATCTAAATTTTTAAAGAATTGTGCAACAAAAAAAGGAGGAGGATATAATATTTATCATATATATTTTATTTTTAAATTTAGGATCTTGAATCTTGTTTTTTGAATCTAAACTTTTAAAGAATTGTGCAACAAAAAATAGGAGGATATAATATTTGTCATATATATGACAAATGAGTGAATATGATTAGCAGTTTTGGAACAATTTGTTTTGTTAAAATATTAATGAAATAAGTTGTTTTATGTTGGATAATAACTCCCGAATTCATCTTATTCCTTGGGAAATGTC
>LPNX010124652.1:1995-55870 GCA_001517045.1 Pseudotsuga menziesii | reverse complement strand
CATGTGTGATGTTGCACCAGTATCAAGTAGCCAACAATCTTTGTAAGATGAAAGTGAAATCATTTCATTAATACCAAGATTACAATGTGCAACAATACAATAAGCAGAATCTGAAGATTTACTAGCATCTTGGTTCTTATTGTCATCTTTCTTCTGGTTATGTCTGTCTTTGATGGAGTCCCACGAAGCCCAACACTGATTTGTTGTGTGTCCAATCTTTCCACAACACTTGCACTGCAAATCTGATCTTTTGCTGGAGTTGTTTCTGCCTCCTCTACCTCTGAAGTTTCTTCTTCCTTTGCCTCTCATGCTGCTTTCTCCTTTGGGATGATCTTTGCCAGTGAGAGTGGCACCAACTACAGATGCTATAGATTGCATCTTTTGCAACTGCTAGTGAATTTACAATAGTGAACTTAATATGACAAAGAGAATGAGGTAATAGAAAAACAATAACCTTGCAGGTCTACAGTCTTTGCCAAGGTGATTTACAATCTGCGTGGGAAGAGAAAATATGCAAAGAAAATATAATGTCAATAAGTTCATAAGCAAATTTTTAGCACTAGAAGAACTGCTCAGCAATACGCCAAAGGAAATACCAGTTCAACGCAGCATCAAAAGAGTGCTCTCATTTCTCTCAAAGCCAAGGTCGCATTCGACATGCTCTTCACGTTGGTCTTATTCAATAATATCTCCACACAGTATCAAGTAGCAATCAAGAGCTCATTAAATACACAACAAAGTGTACAAGTAAAACGCAGCAGTCATAGCTCATTTTCCAAGTTCAGGAATCATTGTTCATGCACATAGATATAGGTTCTAACTCACAACTCCAATACAGCACTCACGGGCCTCTTCAATACGCATCATATATACTCAATGCATATAAAAATATACAGTAGCCATGGCTCATCAAAATCATGGGCTCATACATCAGTCGTATCATATGCAACTCATAGTTCCAATATATCATAGATAGAATTCACGAGCCTCTTTTACTGCATATGAAAAACATTCACAAACTTTCCAATTAAACTTCCACGCAAATAGCTAGGGTAGAGATTAGGGTTTTTGTATTCCCAACTAGCAAAAACGCATTATCTTCATAGTGATATGAGCACAACCAGAACACATGTGTTCCAGAAATCGCAGCCTCAATATCTTCATTTGTCACGAGTTTATTCAAATGGGTGGACTCATGACCTTACAAGGTTCAACATAGACGTACACCAACAATCTTCGTGATGGGAAAAGCATTGATTCTCATTCCACCAAATGCTGAATATATGTGATGGTGCACAGCTTCACGCGTTCCCCCAACAATCTTAGTGATGGGAAAAGCACCGATTCTCACCTTCACACAAATGTAAAGGCATGATCCTTAGCCTTCAATCATCGGTCTTCAACAGGCTGTAGCAACAAGACTCATCATATTCAACATATTCTCAGCTTTAAGTACTGAGATTTCTTCTTTGCAGGCCGCAATACACAATATATTGGCTCTCAAACAATACTCACATATTAACTTGCAGCTTACATTGTGAATCTAAAAAATACTACTTCAGATATTTGAGCATAAATCACAATAATTCCACAACTGATGGCCTATTGTAGATGGGATAAGAATGGTGAATCGTTTGCATGGAGAATGTCTTAAAATGCCAAATGCAGCACACACAACAAAATGCAGCACACACAATGTCAAACACACCAGTCTTCACGAGGTTAGGGTTTCTAGCAAAGAGAGTCTTCAACTCTCACACACAGTGTCAAAACTCTTGGCAAGACTCATAGGGACATTGTCTATAGTCTATACCACTCCCATACGGAGAGATCACGCTTGCAGATGAGAGCGGATACATGAAAAGAATGGCATGCATAGGTTGCAGTTTTAGGGTATGCGAGAGGAACGTTATCTGCAAAACAGTTGACAGAAGAGACAAAGAACAGAGAGCAGAGAATCTGACAGACTAGCAGGCAAGCAAGAGTTACGGCCAAGGTCTGATAACTCAGGCAGAATGGAGGTATGGCAGGCAGACTGGCAGGCATGCAGGCAGCCAGGAGTTATGGCAGGTGGTGCTCTGATACCACTGTTGGATAATAACTCCCGAATTCATCTTATTCCTTGGGAAATGCCTTTATTTATACAATTCATATGTCGGTTGTGATTCAACTTCCAACCAACCTATTCATATTCCTACATGACTATTCACATTCAGAATATATTTAAAATATTTACATATTGTATAATCCTGACGGATTATATTCCAACATTTTATAAGGAAAAAAAAGCATGGGAATTACAATGGAATTTAGATGGTGAAAGTATGTTAGGTTGTTCAATCTATTACACTTTCATTAATGAAGTATGTAAATTTCCAATCTCCAAAGTCTTAGAATGTGTATGTGAATGCATTATTCAATGAGTACCTTTAATGTGAAATTTGTTAATTATGAGACACTTAGAAGAAAAAATAATGAATTAAATTTGCTATTTTGATGAATGAAAAAAAAAAGATAAGGTTTTTTTTATGATTTTGAAAATTTTAATTTGTTACTATGAAAACTAATCATAAATTTTTTGTTAAAAATGTAATTTCTAATTATTGATATTAATAAATTTAATGAATAAATAGATTTTTGTGCCCTTTAATATCTTTGTTGTAATGTGATTTTGCAATATTTTATCAATCTAAAATATTTTGTATCATATTTTTAAAAAATATTTTATTAATTTATATATATATGTTTTGTTGGCAAAGTGGTGGAACCCCCTGACTAGCAGGGTTGCCATTGGCTAAGAAACCACGAACCAGGGGCATCTAAACCGTCAAAATCACTCGGGGATCGCACCCGGCCTGGACCGCACCAACCCTTAACATGGTTGGATTTTTTGGTATCCGACAAGATTAGAACCGGTGACCTTCTAGCTTAGGGGGCGTCTTAACCATACCCTGCCACCAACTGTTCTACATCTCGCGGATTTATTAATTTATATTTTACTTTGATACTACTTTTGAAATGAAAAAAATCTCTTAAATAATAATAATAATAACACCACCAACAACAACAATGACGAAGTTATAATTGTTTTTATTTAACATTTAATCATTTTTATATACTACATATTTTATACTTAAAATATTAATATTAATATTTAACAAATTTCATTATAAAAGCATGACTTAAATAATTATTATGAAAATCATATAAATAATTATTATAACTAACTAAAACTAAGTGAAAAGTATAATAATAAAATCATAAGTGATATTAATATTATAAAGCAAATGATGATGTATCATATCAACTAGAGGCTTATTCTAAAAAACCATCATATTCATAATTGCGCTCAACACCTCAGTATGGGGGAGATCTTGTAACATTATGTAACGTTACTCTTGTAAATGTCGGCTATAAATAATAGTAAGAAAAATATAATGTTGTAAAGTTACAAGACTAACAAAATAATAAGAAATAAAATTTTTAATTATCTGCCAAAATAAATATCGGCAAAAAAAAACCTAATTTGAGGGAGATCTTGTAACTTTTGTCACTAACAAAATAATAAAAAAAGAGTTTTAATTATTTACCAAAATAAATGTCGGCCAATTATCGACAAAAAAATGTTGGCCTTGCACATGGTTTTAAAACCATGTGCAAGGCCTTCTAAATAACCCGTGGTTTTATTGTACATGGTTTAAAAGGACCTTGCATATGGTTTTAAAACCATGTGCAAGGCCTCCTAAACAACCCATTGTTTTATTGTACATGGTTTAGGAAGGTATTGAAAATGGTTTTAAGACCATGTGCAAGGCCTCCTAAACAACCCATGGTTTTAGGAGGGCATTGCATATGGTTTTAAAACCATATATGGGGAGATGTTGTAATGTTCGTTCCTAACAAAATAAAAAAATAATAAAAAATATTATAAATCAACCATAAATAATATTAAATAATAATAATAAAAATATTATTTGTGAACCTTAAATAAAAAGATGTGTCTTTTGGTTTGAATCAAATCAATAGCTATATATAAGACATGACAAAGTTGATAGCTCATTGATAGAGCCGAGGATTTGGATCTAGGTTGGTATAAAAACCAATTCTAACATCTTATTGTTATGTGTGTGAGATCTAGGCTGGTATAAAACCCAATTCTAACATCTTATTGTTATATGTGTGAGATTTTTTATGATATAAAAACCAATTCTAACATCATAATTATCTTATTGTTATGTATGTGAGATTATTCATTATATACACATTAGATATAATGTTTTATGAATGTGTTTTATGGAAATTCAAAATTCTTTTTCATAAATGAAAAATATTTTATTTTGTATGGTAATAAGGTAGGCTTTTTATCTCATGATTAATTTGTAGAGCTTAAAGGTTCAAATAAGGTTTTATGATTAATTAGTAATGAGAAAGGTATTTTAAGGCTTAAATAACTTGTCTTTTATATTAAAGTAGGAATTTATACCACCTTATCATGAAATTGGGTTTTGGGAAATTAGAAAAGTTGTGAGTGAGGAGATTCAAAAGATTTTTTTTGAAGGGTTTCAAAGCAAGCAAACATTTTGATAAATAATGGTAATAATAGGAAGTTGCAAGATATATATAAAATGTTGCTTAGGCATGTGTTTCTCCTCCTTTTCATTATCTTCACAAGCATTAACATTTTAGGGCATAGCCAACATGATAATAAAAAAACACAAACCATTCCCACTATGTTGATGACACTCTCCCTTTAGGTAGTAGTGCCTCCATCACATTCTTAAATACTTTAAAAAGATACTAGGCAATTTTTTAAAGGTGTGCAAAGAGAAAGTAGATAAACTAAAAATCAAGATATATGGTTTGAATGCTCATGTTGGACTTCTAGCATGAATATCAAAGCTTGTGAAATGCTTCAAATATATAGGCTTACCCATCTTTCACAAGTCTATCATACTCATAGGTTGAAATCTCATCCTCTAAGAAATTAGAACTAAAGGTGCTAGGATTGCATTTTGATGGCTCAATTACAAAATTTAATTATCCTAATTAAATATTCACATCGTCTCTTCTGTTGAAATCTCATCCTCTAAGAAATTAGAACTAAAGGTGCTAGGATTGGATTTTGATGGCTCAATTACAAAATTTAATTATCCTAATTAAATATTCACATCGTCTCTTCCGATTTTCATGTGTTGTACATTACTAGCTCATAGCAAAATCCGTAATGAGACTATTAAGGCAATACACTGAGTCCTATACAATGAGTTTTAGATATAATATTTATTAAATTAAAATTATGAAAAAAAGAAGATTTTATTAAATGTTTTTATTTTTTTTGAAATTTGGTTTTAAATTTATGACAATTCAACAGAATTGACAATCGGTTTTGAATTCAATAGAATTGAGATTTATGAGAACCCAGGGGTGTTCATCCTCCATCATTAAGTTGTCCTACTTTTATGGAGATGTCATCTTTGTGACAAAAGTATCACATTTTTTAGCTTTTATCTTATAGTAATAGTTGTTATCAATCATGGTGATATTGTCATTTTGTGGCTATTGTTTTATAATTATATGATGGTTATAAATTTTTTTTTTTTTGTTTTTTTAAATTAATATTTATGTCACATTGTTACCTTGTCATTCTTATTTTATATTTTTATGATGATTTTTGTTTTTTTATTTAAGGTTAATATTTACAATAATGAGTTGTAAATTATTATTATTACTATTAAATATATATATATTTATTTTATTATAAATTATAAAAAATTAATTTATAATAATAATAAATTAAAAAAAAAAAACATTTATTATGTTTTTTTATAATTAAAATTTTGTTTTAATTAACTTTCTATTTAATTTAGCAAATGCGTGACGATATTTTATTTGATTAAAAAACCAAGTGTCTATTTCCACAAAAGCTCATGTATATGTTCTCCTTTAGTCTGTCTACGCATGAAACAAAAGATTTTATTAGATTGACATACATAAAATAATATCTTTTGATGCACACAAATAATTAATGATTAAATTTCTTCCAATAGTCTTTAGAAGGTTGTATAAAATACATTCTTCAACATTTCCTTCTTTAGAAAGGGAAATTATATAGAATCAATCTAAAAAGTCGCACGCAAAAGACTCGTAACCATGAATATTAATAATAGTAATAAAAAAGTTCACACACATGTAAGACTATTAAATCTTGTCCCCTTCGAAAGTTGTGGAATGAGAAGTGTGTCAAGCCATGCCTTTTACATAAAAAAGATTCTATAAAAGATAACTACCCTCAGGTAAGGTAGGGTGTGAAAGGTAGTTGATAATAAAGATCTTTAATCTTTGTTAACGCTGTATACTTGTTGTTTATTGGTTTGTTGTGATAAGGTTCGAAGGGTAGGTGACCCTTGGGATATAGGTTTATTTCGGTGGGCTTTGGGACGTCTCGGCCCCTATTAAGTTACAAGTTATTGGTATATTTGGCTTGTTGCCTGTTGGATATACTCTTGGGAGGTTGTTGTTTCCTAGTTAAAAAAAATGTTGTACACTTGTTCATCATCGTGTAGTTATTGTAAAACCTATTTGAAGCTTCAGTCATGTAACTAAGTGTGAATGTTATGAAGACTATATATGCAACTAAGTATTCTATTTCTCTCTCTCTTTATATATATGAGTTTTCCTCCAAGTGGTATTAGAGTTATTCATCTACTGTATTAGTTGTTAAATGGAATTGCAATCAAGGGAGGGGAGTGTCATTAGTATTTGAACCCATGTATCAAGTTGCAATTTGGGGTTTTGAGACCAAGACCATGTCTCTTATTAATGTTGCACACTTGTTCATCATCGTGTAGCTATAGTGAAGCCTAAATGAAGCTTGTGTCATGTAGTTGTGTGTGAAGGTCACTGCGCCAAAGAGGCGCATTCTACAACCTAGTAGGGGGAGATGTGTAACTCCTTCCATGCTCCTCCTAAAGCTGTCATGTGTCCTTTATATATATATATATATATATATATATATATATGCATTGCATTACACACTTCATCAACATTTCCACTCTAAAAAGAGGTTTGCACCCGGAGAGATTTGATGCCTCTCGACGCTTGGTAGATCCCTTTTAAAAATGGATCTATGCTAGTGAACATTACATGTGCAACTAAGTATTATCACCATATAGGCTTAGGGTTGGCAACAAATCATTCAAGGAAACCTATAAGATAATCACCTACTATAAATCATTGTATAAAGAGCATAAACAATAAACTTAAATTACTAGATATCAAAGATTTAAAGCAAACTTAACAAAAAGAACACATAGAAGAATAACTTATATTCTAACAATGACCACCTTCATCCCATTTTAAAACATCAAGTTCAAAATATATTCCTCCCCACACAAGGATTTAGCCATCATAAGGACAAAAATTGGTGTTTTAAATGTCATGTACAAAATTGGAATCTAGAACATAAATGTAAGGACAAAAAGTTTTACTATTGCAAAATAAATAACAACAATAATTACAAGTAAGAGGAGGAGGTAGGTGGTAATTCTACATTTGACACAAAGCTTTCGATAAAGAATATAGCAAACAAAATGCCATCCCAACGCTCTTTGTCACCATTATGACAAGTATTAATCAAGCTCAAACTCTTAAAGTTTTGGTTACATTGAGAAAACAAAAGTAATAGTGCTCATAGGTTGTGACAGTTTGAATAATTTCATAGGTACAAGAATGACGAAAAAAATGTTAATCTTCCCCACCTTCGACTTTCAAGTTGCAATACTGGAAGACAAAACTACTTTAGGCAATGGGAAGTGCTAGGGGGGTAGAATTGTATATTAATGATTACTTAGTAAAATATCCAATATATGCTATCATTATTGAGGAAGTAGACATTGTCCCAAGATCCCAAAGGTTGGGCATCGTTGGCATTGTATGGTTAAATGTATTAAATTGAGTACATAGATCTATGGACAAACACACAACTCACAAAATAGATCACACAATTTACTCAGCAATTGAAGAATGAAACAGTGCAAAAATGGCTTGCAGCTGTGAATGCTTTCATTAATAAAAAAGTAATCGGATAGTAATTACAATGAAGTATAATGGCTTTAATAGCCACATGAAATTCGAATCCACATGAGGAAATTCGAATTGATAGACTCTACTTGACTGTAGGTAACTAAGAACTTGTCTAAATCAATATCGGAGGACTCAATAGTTAACTGACCTGTTGTAACCATAACCGGAGTTCATCGGAGCTCTAAAACACAAATCAAGTGTTACATTCAGTGTTGACTAAGGCTAATTAACTATGGTAGGTGAGAAATGCACCCCTCCTGAGTGCAGTCAAGTAAACCTAGCACTAACTGAATGTAGAGGACTAGAACTGAATGTAACTGACTCCTAACTTAGCTTAACTAGTCATCAACTGAATTGAACTGACCTTGGTTGGTTTCAGCACTCCCAGTGGCTTCCTAAACTGTAGGGATTGGTCTAGGAGGCTCCTAAACTGATGTAATTAAGTGCAATCAGTGGTAGTAAGCCTCAATTAGTGTTCCCCACACTTTAATAACTAAAACATGTGCCCCAATTAGGCCAAGTGGACCCAATGGTGCTAATGACTATAAATAGACTGGATGGACTCCCGATTTAGACATGACTCCTGATTTAGACATATGACCAAATTTGGACATGGGAGGATTAATAATCCTAACACCCCCCCTGAATGCTAACTTGGACAATCTGTGGGCCCTGATAACTAAGAACATAGATCACCCATTACATCAAGTAAAATAAAGTAACTGCTTAGTACAAGGAGCTGGGGCAAAAACCACATGGGAAAAAATTCCCCCCTCTATCTAAGTAGGTAGAATCAAGTCTCAAGTTTGAAAAACTTGAAAATATGTTGCTGCAATCTTCATCTTTGTGAGGTAGCGAAGCAGCATGCATGGTGTGCTGTGCACATGTATTTTGGGGCCTGGCATGTAGACTTCTCCTTCTTCTCCAAAAATGATGATGGAAGGAAGGAGGATTGTAACTATTGTCTCTTGCTGAATGAAGAGGTGTATGATCATATCCATTCTTTTGAATGTAGTGAGACTGAGCCCTTGCCATATAGCATCTTACAGGGAGTCTATTGCATCTCCCTGAAGGAGGTAAGATAGCATGACATATTGCAAGGGTCTTTCCTTTCTGAGTGTCAAGTGAGTTTCCAGTCATCTTCCTAGCTTCCAGTTTGGAAGTAGGGACTGAATCTAGATCTGAGTCACCCTGAATCTCAAGGTCATAAACTGATAAAGATGGATCTGCAATACTAGTAGAAGCTGTAAAAGAAGTAGATGCAATGATTTTACCTTCCCTTGCAAGTGGCTGCTGAGAGTGCGCTGGTTCTAAAGGAGGCATGAAATGTGAGAACTCATATGCTTTTGAAGCATGATTTGCAGTATCCTTTGCTATGATGCTCCTAGTAGAGATATCTATGATCTCCACTAAGTTAGGACCAAAGATCACTTGCTTTGGAGATCCAGTATGGGTCATCTGATAGACAGATAATAGGTTTGAAGCTAGGGAGGGAACAAATAGCACATCTTTGAACCTTCCATGTTCAAGTTTGACAGAGCCCTTCCCCTTTGTTTTGACTTTACTGTTATTGTCCATCTGAATACTAGGACCATCAAAGGACTGAAAAGAAGAGAATGATTCTCTGGATGCAGCCATATGGTTGGAAGCTCCAGAATCAATGAGGAAGACATGTGATGATGTGCAGCAAGCCATCAGTGCATGGCCTTTCCTTTGGTATTCTCCACCTTCTTCTTCTTCAGAGTCATCCTTCTTTGCGCCAGCAGGTAGAGAAATGTTATGTTTCTTCAAAAGAAGAGCCATTTCATCATGTTGTCTTCTCATACAAGAGCTTTCTGAATGAAAGCCCCTTCCACAGTAAGAGCAGAGGACCTTGCCTTTGCCATTCTTCTTGCTTCTCTTCAAACCTGAAGGTTCTTTTGACTGCTCTTTGTTCACAGGAGACTCATCCCTTTGCTTCCCTTTGTCATTTTCTACCTTATCTCCTCTTGTAACCAGAGCTAGATCTTTGGGAGATCAAATGATCCCCATTTGGATCAATTTATCATTCTCAGAAATAAGAGATTGGATGAAGGCATTAAGAGTGGGCATCTTCCAATTTGGAGTAGCGAGGCTTACTATTTGGAAGGTGGATACAAAGATTGAGTAGTCTGCATTGAGCTTTGTGAGAATGGCAAGGATGAGCTGATATTCATCCTTCTTCACTTTGTATTGCTTCAACTAATATATCAGGTTCTTGAACTTTGTGAAGAATTCATTCAGAGATTCGAAATTGGATGGATTGAGAGTAATCAGATCATTTTTTAGCTGATGGATCCTCATCTCATCCTGCTTATCAAACAAGGAGGTAAGCTTGTCCCAAACCTCCTTGGGAGTCTCCAAGTCTTGGATGTGAAATCGAAGATCTCTAGAGACTGAGGAGAGCAAGTGTCCATGGGCTTCATCAAGCCTGTTCATGTACTTAGCTTTGTCTTTATCTGATTCTAGCTCTTCCTCTGTTTCTTCTATGAGTCTGAAGAGCTGCTTGGTGTGGAGCATTACCACCATGTCATCCTTCCACTGGTGATAGTTGAAGGGAGTGAGAGGCTCTAGTGGATGAGCCATTTTGAATGTAGTAAGAAGGACTAAGCTGCTATAGTGAATGCAGTGAGAAGAAGAGGCTGCTTTTAGCGAATGCTGTAAGAAAAGCTGATAACCTATCACACAATCAAACATACAAAGTAAGGTCGACAGTCTGCACTTTTGGAATTTCCTTCACACCCAGCATAGTTGATCAAGCGAGCTTGATCAACAATTTCCTAACTTGGGATATTAAGTGGTAAATTCTCCGCTTTTGGTGCAGTACTGGAATGAGCAATTTGTTCAAAAAAAATGATCCAGCTGGAGATCTGAGGAGGAGAGTTGTCTTTTCCGTCGAGGCTCTAATACCATATTAAATTGAGCACATAGATCTGTGGACAAACACACAACTCACAAAATAGATCACACAATTTACTCAGCAATTGAAGAATGAAATAGTGCAAAAATGGATTGCAGCTGTGAATGCTTTCATTAATAAAAAAGTAATTGGATAATAATTACAATGAAGTACAATGGCTTTAATAGCCACATGAAATTAGAATCCACATGAGGAAATTCGAATTGATAGACTCTACTTGACTGTAGGTAACTAAGACCTTGTCTAAATCACTATCAGAGGACTCAATAATTAACTGACCTTGTCTAAACCATAACCGGAGTTCATCGGAGCTCTAAAACACAAGTCAAGTGTTACATTCAGTGTTGACTAAGGCTAACTGACTGTGGTAGGTGAGAAATGTGCTCCTCCTGAGTGTAGTCAAGTAAACCTAGCGCTAATTGAATGCAGAGGACTAGAACTGAATGTAACTGACTCCTAACTTAGCTTAACTAGTCATCAACTAAACTGAACTGACCTTGGTTGGTTTCGACACTCCCAATGGCTGCCTAAATTGTAGGGACTGGTCTAGGAGGCTCCTAAATTGATGCAATTAAATGCAATCAATGGCAGTAAGCCTCAATTAGTGTTCCCCACGCTTTAGTAACTGAAACATGTGCCCCAATTAGGCCAAGTGGACCCAATGGTGCTAATGACTATAAATAGACTGGATGGACTCTCGATTTAGACATGACTCCTGATTTAGACATATGACCAAATTTGGACAAGGGAGGATTAATAATCCTAACAAAATGTATAAAAGTAATCGTAAGATTTTATGAAAATGGGGAAAAAAAAGGTTGTAGATAGCTTATCAAACAAATTATGCACTATCGTTTAATGTTAATTGTTATCCTTGGATGGATCTCAAATGTTCAAGTATGGTATGTGAAAAGTTCTGAAATTGGGAAAAGAACCGAGGATGCTTAAAGCAATGATGCATTAAGCTCAATATTTGATTGGGAAAATGATATGCTCTAGGATAAAGAAAATATATATTTACCTAACCTATCTTGAGTCAAAATCCAAGTCTTAAAAGAGAAACATTATTCCTTGGTTGGAGGCCATATTGTATTTTTCAAAACACACTACAACATTAGACAATCTTTTTCTAAAAGAGAATGGAAGCTGGTATTTAGAAATATGTGGTCAAATGTGACACTTGTCGGCACTCGAATTTGAACATGTCGCACCTTTTGGTCCCCTTCAACTCCATATTCTATATAAAAAATGGACTAAAGTATCCATGGATTTTATCGCAAATCTGCCTACCTTGGAGAGGAAGGATATCATATTTGTAATCGTAGACTGAATAACCAAATATGTTCACTTCAATAATGTATCATCAAAATCCAAAGCCATTAAATTTGTTAATAGCTATGTGAGAATTATCCATAGACTCCCTAGGTTTCCCAAAGTGATTGTTGGTGATAGGGACCCTAAGTTCACAAGTAATTATTAGAAGGAATTGTTTCATCAAGTGGGTACCACATCAACCGTGAGCACTTCATACCATCCTCATACATATGGAGAAACCAAATTGATATATAAATGCCTTGAAGGATACCTAAGGAATTTTATGAATGATCGTTAGTCATAGTGGCATAAATGGACACCTTTTAGAATGGTGGTACAACACTACTTACCATACTTCAACAAAATTGACTCTCTTTAAAGCTCTATATGGATATCCACCACTGTCAATAAATATTTTGTTGTTATTAATTCTAAGGCAGTAACTATAGGGAGATACCTAACCACTTTTGAGAAATCCTTCATATCCTAAAGAATCATCTTGATCAAGTAAGGAATTGAATCAAACAACAAGTGGCTATTTTTATACCATCTATCCTCTTGCATCACTAGTTGCTCAACTATGTTATTGGACCAATCCCTCCTTAACTCCTCTCAACAATTCAACATTGGATAACTCTTAAAATTCCAGGAAGCATTGTGGTTATGATTATATAAGTGACTATTTTTTATACCATATAACCTATTGCTTTACTACTTGCTTAATTATGTTGTTGGACCAATCCTTCCTCAATTCCTTTCAATAATTCGACATTAGACAACTCTTAACATTCAAGTAAGCATTGTGGTTAGGACCAAATACGTGGTTATTTTCATACCATATATCCTCTTGCTCCACTGGTTGTTCAACTATATTGTTGGACCAATCCTTCCTCAACTCCTCTCAACAATCCGACATTGGACAACTCTTAAAATTCTAATATAAGCTCTTTAATCCTTCCTCAACTCCTCTCAACAATCCGATATTGGACAACTCTTAAAATTCTAATATAAGCTCTTTGAAATGTTAAGCAAACCATAACCATAATTGTTAGTAGTTATTGAAATTGTTGAAAATAAAATATATTTTTTAATCCATATCTTATATTTTTTTTAATGAAATGTTGAAAACAAATCTTTGTTTGTTTAAAAAATATATCTTTTGGATTTGTTTTTTTCATATATACCATTACATCAAATTAGTGTTGTATTTTGTTATGTAGGGTTGATGTTTTCCATATGTTTTTTTTTATCATATTGTGTCGATTCTAACACAATAATGTTATGCATGTTGTTTGGTAGGAATATAACACATTATGTCGGAGCAAGTCCTTAAAATAGGATTCACCCCTTATAGTAATTTTGTTGTTGTTGCATAAACCATTTTTGAATGCTATTCATCACTATTTGCTTTAGTCCTAATCACATGAACAATTGGCCAAACTTTATGGTGCACCGTCTAAGAGTACACATCGTTTTTTTAACCATGGGGAATCAGTAACTCATCGAGATTCCTTGGGTTAGGCCCAAGTTCAAATCCGACGGCTGCCACTATAAATCCAAGAGTATTTCCAATAGCCCACAAGTCAAATACACCAATAACTTGTGACTCAACGAGGGCCAAGACGTCTTGAAGCCCAGTGAGGCGTGCCTCTATCTCAAGAGTTGCCTACCCTTCGAACCTATCATAATCAACCAATGTCTCATTGAAAGTTTGAACCCTAACGAAGAAAGTGAAAGTCACTTGATCCCACCAACAAACCGTCGACTCATAAACATCTAAAAGTACGCATAGTTATTGAACCACTACTTAACAAGGTGAAGGTGAAGGAAATACACACAATTCATTGAACCACTACTTAGGAAGGTTAGGGGAAGGGGATCAAGGTGCCGACCAAGTTCCAAAGCATTATGGGAAAGTCTATTCTCTCGCTTGCACAAAAAAGGAAAGATAGTCTCATCCACTAAGAAATCAATTCTATCAATTGGTTAAAAAACATAGTGTCCTCTCAAGTGTCGCCCATCTAAGGTACAATAATTATGTTAATAGTTGTCAGTTTTTAAAATTTCATTTTCCATGTTATTCACAATCTTGGATTGCACAAATTTCATTTTCCATGTTATTCACAATCTTGGATTGCACACTATGAAGAAAATAAAGAATTAAAAAAGGTCAACTCCTCCACACTATTCGCAAATGGAAGCTAAGGAATATGTTAAGTGTATAACTCTAGTGTCATTTGTGTGCCCATAAATTTTATAATTACGTCGATGACTCACGGGTTCTAATCAACAGAAAGAAAATTCATACTCCCTAGACCTAGAGGAACTTTTGCAAGGAGTTAAAAGCATGGATTCTTGTTTAATGTTTTTTAAGTAGTGATTCATCGCCGTTATACCTACTATATAGCTGTCATTATGCTATCACTTTTTCAACCAATATTGTGAAAACATGGTGGCAAAGTCACTCCATGACATAAAGTTTTCTTTAGTGATTGAGCACGATTCTATTTATGTTGTTTTCAATGTACCAAGAGGAAGAAAGGGCCATTCAACCATTCAATGAAAATCACATGTCATTTTTTTACCAACTTTATAGATTTGTCTTTGTTTATTTTTATTTTTATATTTTTATTTTTTTGGTTTATAGCACATATCCAAATCTATTTATACTAGCAAAGGTGTTATTCTCCTATGTATGTTATCCATGTTGCATCGAGTGGGATTTCAAGAAAGCTTTGATCTTTTTCACAAATAATTGGTGACACTTTCAAGAGTGACCACTCCTTTCTAGTTTGTCTCAAGAGTGACTACCCACCTATAGTTTGTATTCTAGATAGTATCATTCATCTTGTGGATTATAATGATGAAGATGATGACATCATTGCAGGTGTCATATGTCATAGTGGATTTCTTAATAAGTTTGTATAGGTTTTGATGTTATGTTTATGTTTTTTTGGGTTTGGTTTCTAGTCAAAATTATCTTTTCATAGTAACATTATAACTTTTTTTCGTTAGTGCTAAGTAATTTTTTACATAACTATTTGATGTGTCTACTATAAAGGACATGAAGTAAAGAGTGAATGATCCATATCTTAAGGGATGATGAATAAATTTGTAGAGATGTTCACAACCCCCAAACCATGATTTTTTATGTAAATTTCTAATTTTTGGATTTATTAAATACATTGTGATTTCTTTATTTTTACCCATGTACTTTATTAGTCATCTGATGTACCCACACGTTATAATTCGAGACCAGGAGCAGTATTGTCATTGCCAATGGTTATGGGTCATCCACAAACCAAAGGTTACGGGTAAAGCACACAAAACCCTTCTTTCTTCACAATTGACAATTTGAAAACATGTTGGTATGATAAACACATTGAGGTCTTTTGTTATGTTAGCATGGGTGAAATGATGGGAACCATCATTTTCTAAGGGGGAGGATTGATCCAAATATTAGGGGTGCTTATAGTCTAAGTTCAGATGTAAAATTCATAAATTCATATTTATATTAAATGTAAAAAGGAACACTATGGACATTTAATAGAGAGACTTAACCCTAATCGAAGTTGACTTTGTCAACAATACACCTTATAAAAAGGCAATAGGAAGAGAGTTTAAATCAGGAAGGAGAGGTCCCAAAATTGGCCTCATTGCATGTAATCGTTCATCTTAATGGAATCTTTTTTCTCCAAATCTCTCTCTCTCCGTTTCTCATATTTTTTGTGGTGTATTTCATTCATGTATTTTCATCAATGTTCTTATGATTCATTTCATGGCAGATTTGTATGTTTTCTCTCCTCATCTCTCGACATTCAAGCCTTCTGGATCTTAGCCCTCAAGATTTGGATCAACAAATGATTTAATAAGTTTGTCCCATGAAATGTGCATTGTCGATGTTCATGTCATGTCAACATTATGAATTTCTTCACTAAGTGATCGCTATTATATTTAAGTTGATGTTAACATTTTATGTAATGTTGGTGTTATCCTTTGTTTCATCAAGCCAACACTATTAGTTTGTGATGTATTATCTATTGTAAGAAGGTAACATTATGTCCCTCTTAAATGAGCAAATCACGTTGGCCTTGTTGTTAGTGATCTTTAGAGATAAAATTGGAGATAATCAGGGTATCACACTGATTGGTTTTCAATTTGACTATCTCAGTTGGTATTATAGTTCTTATTTTATAATTTTGTTGTTATGTATATCTGATTCCCTTCGTGTTAAATAGGAAATTAATGACGAGTTAGGACCATTGATGATGATTTCACCCAATTACAGAAGGGAAATGCAACTAAGGGATATATAATGCGTGAGTTCTCGATGACGATGCCTCCTTAGTAGAGCCATAAAAATATAATTAATGAAACAAATGAGATTTAAGTGGAGCTAGAGGAGAGGGCTATGCATTTCGAGCACGACCTACCACTACATAAACATGATTTTTTTCAAGGATTCACATAAAATATGATGATGTGTGGGAAATGCGTAGATGAAACATGCATATTGGTACAAGGATATGGAAAGGGGTATGATCTCAGTGGATACAAGCGGCCACCCAAATTTACCACCAACTTAGAAATGGTCCTAGACATTGCCAATTTTACAGCCATTTTGCAAGTCATCGACTAATCGAGGTGGATACATGTGGCCTGTTATAGCTGATTTCACCACTCTAGGTGAATCACACTTTGTATGGCCTTCCCCTGTCCTGCTGCAGACTCCTTAGACCCCTTGGACCATTTTTTGTCCTTTGATGTTTCCTTGATCATCCCTAAAAACATGTGAAAAATGATACACGCGACTTTTAAACCTATAAGTGCGTATATATGCGGGTTTGACCACTAAAACTGTGTACATCGGGATGTGTACAAAATCCAAATCCTTTTGGAGTTTTCCTTGACATGGATCCGACTCATTTGACTCCTGGCCTTCCCTATGCCTTGAGATTGCTCGAATTCGACCTTTCATTACCCCTTTGAAAAGCTATAAAAGGAACCCCTTGGTACATTGAAGGCAAGAAGAGAGAATTGAGAGCAAAGAAACTATAGTCCATTGTTGCCGGAACTTATGCTTGAGTCTGCATCCCTTTGTCCCTTGGAGCACTAGTGTGTTCTTCCCAAGCTTGCCTTTTGCTTGTGAGCATGCTATTGAGAGATGGAGGATTAAGGTGGTGGAGGCCCAAGTAGGGGATTCAGTTTCTCAGGTTCGCAGATGTGCCGTCAGAGGTTGTATCTATTGTAATCTTTGATTTATATTAATAGAAATATCTTTTCCTGTCCAATAATGTGTGTTTGAATGAATATTTTATCCATGGGATTATGTCAAATGCTTGTACATTATTGATTATATATGCTAGAATAGATCTAGCACCATGATATATAGTATGCTTGTATTGTTTACTTGTTGTTGAGGAAGTAATTTATCAATTCAAGCTGAAGTTGGAAAGCTCTACGGGGATCTACTTCAACCGTCCGAAATAAGGTACGAGGTCTGATCCTTTAGTGTTAGACATTTACTTTCTATTGCATATTGGAAAGGATTGATTTCTGGAGTCAAGCTGTCTGTTGTGGTACCCCAAGCCATAGGAATTTCTCTCCGTAACAGAATTGGCAACTCTGCTAGGGATGTTCCTTGTTTTTATTTGGGGGTTTGCAGGCACAATGGGCATGATATTCTTGACTTGCTCTTTGTTTCTCCTTGTTTCTGTGTTGCATTTTATAGTATGTTCATCCATTGACACTCCCCTTTAATTGTTTGATCCTTGGCTTGCTTTTTACCACTGCCTTCTCTGTATACACAGGTTTTTGGCCAAAGGTCGTGTACATACGTGGTTTTTTGGCCAAAAGTCACGTATACACGCAGGTTTTTGACCAAAAGTCACATATATACGCAACTGTTCTTTAAACAGTCGCGTACATCCTCCCTTTTGGTGAGTTTGATGTTGTGGGAAGTTGCTGGGTGGGTTGTGAGTGTGGTTGGGTCTTCCTTGGGTCTGATGTTGTTTATTGGATGATTCTTTTGTGACCAGAGACCACTTTTTCATTGATTTTTCTTTGAAAGTAGTTTTAGTCATTTATCCTTTTTGTTTTGCCATTAGTGCATTACTCTTTTTTGTCTTGGTGTCTTGCTGGGCTTGTCTTTTATGCTTGCTGCAGAGACTGGGAGTTTTAGATGACTTTTATTGCATTTTTCATTCTTTTATATTGAAGAATACAAAGTAGTTGCACTCTTAGTTGCATCTTAGATATGGATTTGAGGAGGTACTTGCATTGGATTGCTTGGATGAGAGTTGTGTTTAGGCTTTCATATAGGAAGGATTGCATTGGCATTCAGAAAGGAATATATATTTATGCATCTCATGTAGTGGCATACCCTATTTTTCATTTGACAAAGATTGCACTTGGCATTGTTTATTATAGTGTGCATATTTACTTCACTACTGAGTCATAACTTCATTAGTTGCATGACCATTTCCCTTTGACTAATTACAGCCAATTAAAATCAATGCATAATAAAATGAATTACACTCTTTTCTTTTATAGGGTGCACCAACAAGATTAGGTTTTAGGGTCTTGGAATAGTTCATTGTGAGTTAATTCTCCAAGACCACTAAACAACAACATGTATGTGTCTGTCCAGGTGAGATAGTGAAATCCTTGGTATAACCAGTGTTTCTCAGGATCCTCCTCTCAAAAGGGAGTTAAGCACGAGGCAGTGTGAGCGATTATTGATTGGGATGACCCCTAGTCATAACTGAGTAGCCCCGGAGATATTTCCAGGATTGTATTCGTATCTGGGGGCTCTTTCGAGAGTTTTGGGCTTTTCTACCCTGTCCATACGGTCAATCCCGCCTACGACTGTCCGCCTGCGCATTGATTATATTGAGGTGAACTTAGTGGCCTTACCTAGGATATCAAGGGGGTACTTTGCAGGGGTTATTCTGCGGGTGTACCGACTAGGTAGAGGTCGAACAACACAGTCACTTTATGCGTTGAAGCTGAGGGCCACTATAATTGGTTACGTACCTCCGCTTGTAGTGTATGGGAGTTTCGAGCCTCTCCTAGGCGAGACATACCTGCTGCATTCGGGAGCTCACATATCCTCCCCTTGGTTTGCTTGTATTTGGCTGTAGATTTTCTTAGGAGTGTTCTCTTTGTGCGCTAGTTGGCCTTTGGGATCGTGGTTACTTAAGTATATTTATGCTCTCTTGAGTTTGGGTCCTTTTATTTTCAGCATGCTTGGTGTCCTATCACCTGTCCTTTTTCCTAGTACGGACCCTGGTGTTAGACTTAGGGGCATCACAACCCCTTACCATGCTCATAGATTTGGGAATGGTCATATTCCATCCTCTACTCCATTTGTGGAGGATTTTTATTCCCTTCACTCGGTCTTTACACCGGTGATCGCCCTCGTGGGGGTGGTAGTTGATGCGTGAAAGTTGGGTCTACACCTTACTTTCCTTTTTATGTCCCATCGTTCACCGCATTGTTTCCTTTGGGTGCAGTCATCATGATCATTCCTCCCTATATCCTATAGTTTGGATTCTTTATTGACTATTTTGGTTTGTGTTGGACTAATATGGTTGTCATGTAGAGTCCAATTTTTGTACACTCTCTCCAAGGTTTCGACCTGTTCGTTCCTATCATAGGTATCATGTCTAAACTGGCATATAGGTTAGGATTTCACATCCGCTTGCATTTTGCATGACCTTATGACTATTTCATTTTAACCTTAGGTACGAACCCATTCCATGGTATCACGGAACCTTCATGCTGTTGTTAGAAGTGGTACTATGTGAATGGTAGAGCTTTCCTATACATGGGTGTCCTAGTTAGCTCCCATTTTCATTTGGTACCCATGTTGTGAGTCCTCTCTTAGGTCCGGGAGTCCATTGTATAGTATTGCCATGACATTTCGTAAGAGCCTCATACTCCTCTTGATCTTTTGCTGGCCTATTTCCCTCAGGACTCCCTTATGTCAAGTTGTAATTGCATTATCATGAGATTTGCCTGCCTTATTGAGCCTTACGCCGGCTTCCCTGACATTGCGTTTCAGACATATAGCTCGAGCTTGTCTCATGTCTAGCCATGCAGAGCCATTTTATATATCCTTTGCAACTTGATTCCCTTTTTACCGGGAGGGGATTTTCCCCTGAGTGTCTCTATCCTACACATGTATCCTTGCATTGAGCATAGGTATGTTCCACTGCTTGGAACTAGTTTGTTTGCCCCTATGACACTCGTCTCCTCCTAGTCTGTAACTATAAAGCCGTTTTATTCTTTTTCAAGCTTTTTAAATATTTGAAAAAGTCCAAAAAAATAAAAAAACCAAAAAGCCGGACAAGGAAAGATGTTATCTGTGGCAGCTGTCGAGTTGTGTCACCTTCGAATAGAGCACTGTATATCACATCCATTGGTTGGGTTATAGTTTGACTTTAGGAGCTGTACTCGTTTATCTGAGTTTATCTCCACCGACTGGTTAAGCTTCCAGTCCCTATGGAGCCTCTGTTGATGCCTCCTATGTCGCAGAGATGTCCCAGTTTGTATATCGAGTCTATGCTGCCTTCATTCAGTCACCATACATCATTATGCTCTTGTTCGAAGGAAGTTGAAGCCTGAGTCGACCATTCCCGGTACATTTACTGGTTCGTGCACTTTATGATCGAGTCCTTCCACATTATACAACGTTGCTGAGTACCTCGTGTTGGATGATGGGAGATGCCTTAATGCCCTCCTTCCAGCGGATTTCATCCCATCGGCTTTAGGTAATTTATTCTGGGATTGGAATCTAGAGTCATTTTGAGTGCCTCGAGACTTGCAATCATCAGTGGCAGGTTCTCTCGCCATCGGCAGTTTTTGGGAATACATCAATGTCCCGTGATCGATGGATTCTCTCAAGTGTTCGACCTCAACACATTTATTCACACTTGTTAGTTTGCACTCTAGTACCTTGATTCCCATTTTCATTATTGGTGGGTGATCTCGCGTCTGTTAACGGTATACATCAATGACCGGTAATCAGACGATGGACTACTATGTTCGACCTCGACACCTCTATTCGCATAGTAGGACATGTACTCGTAGCGGTTTGTGTAGAAGACTTTCCACATTGGTGGCATCTCTTATATGCTACCTCCTTGATCATGCCAGTGTTCATGAGATTTAAGCTCTCGTGACTTGATTCCAGTATATGTTAGATATTTCCAACCACTATGGAGATCTTGATCTGTTATATCTTCAGCCATTATGGAGATCATGGTCCTTTGTATATCTTCATCATGGAGATTCTGATCTATGTATATTGTACGTGGTGATGACCACATATGTGATATCATGTATCATGCCTATTCATGGCCATTGTACTCTTATGTATCCCGGACTGCTATATGTATTTGCAGTTATGTGCAGAGTTGTATTAGTGTACTATGCTGATTGGGTGGCTAGTCTTCCATTTGGGATCCTTCATCACTCCACTTCTGGGATGGACTTATAATGTATTTCGACCATCGTATGACTCCTCTGACCTCATACATTAGGGGGCATTTGTTATAGCTGATTTCACCACTCCAGGTGAATCACACTTTGTATGGCCTTCCCCTGTCCTGCTGCAGACTCCATAGAACCCTTGGACCATTTTTTGTCCTTTGATGTTTCCTTGATCATCCCTAAAAATATGTGAAAAATGATACACGTGACTTTTAAACCTATAAGCGTGTATATACGTGGGTTTGACCACTAAAACCGTGTACATCGGGATGTGTACAAAATCCAAATCCTTTTGGAGTTTTCCTTGACATAGATCCGACTCATTTGACTCCTGGCCTTCCCTATGCCTTGAGATCGCTCAGATTCGACCTTTCATTACCCCTTTGAAAAGCTATATAAGGAACCCCTTGGTACATTGAAGGCAAGAAGAGAGAATTGAGAGCAAAGAAACTATAGTCCATTGTTGCCGAAACTTATGCTTGAGTCTACATCCCGTTGTCCCTTGGAGCACTAGTGTGTTCTTCCCAAGCTTGCCTTTTGCTTGTGAGCTTGCTATCGAGAGATGGAGGATTGAGGTGGTGGAGGCCCAAGTAGGGGATTCAGTTTCTCCGGTTCACAGATGTGCCGTCAGAGGTTGTATCTATTGTAATCTCTTATTTATATTAATATAAATATCTTTTCTTGTCCAATAATGTGTGTTTGAATGAATATTTTATCCATGGGATTATGTCAAATGCTTGTACATTATTGATTATATATGCTAGAATAGATCTAACACCATGATATATAGTATGCTTGTATTGTTTACTTGTTGTTGAGGAAGTAATTTATCAATTCAAGCTGAAGTTGGAAAGCTCAATGGGGATCTACTTCAACCATTCGGAATAAGGTACGAGGTCTGATCCTTTAATGTTAGACATTTACTTTCTATTGCATATTGGAAAGGATTGATTTCTGGATTCAAGCTATCTGTTGTGGTACCCCAAGCCATAGGAATTTCTCTCTGTAACATGGCCACCCAAATAGAAATCATCCTACACATTATATAGAACTTGTAATAAGTTTTCTAACGGTCTAATAAACACAGAAATGAAGTTTGTATGTGAAAGTTGCAACCATAGGTAGTCATTGTATCAATTAGGCTCACCGGGGCCTACATTCCTTTTTCCACCTCATCTCGTTAGGGTTTTGGATCTTAAGGTTTTTTCCTCTTACAAATTTAGATTTTATGTTAAAAAGTAGTATCAACCTTCTTGCGATGGTATTTTTTCAAATGTGCGTAATCGACACATCTCTTCTTAGAGATAAGCCACCACCATTCTAGCTACTTTGTATTATTTTGCAAATTGCAGTGTTTTCATTGCTTCATTCATTAATAGAGTTTGGATTTCTCTATATTGCTATGCTCTTTGCAATATCTCTGTGCTATTTTGCTTGTTATTGCTATCTTCTTTTCATTCTCAACATAATTTGAATAAATGGTGTTAGAGTAATTTCCCGTTTAGTATTTTTTCATGCATGTACCTGACAATGTTAGGGTAATGGGAGTTGTGCCTCAAACTATGATCCCATTGAATACTTCCTTCACTAACCCAATTGACTGCCTATGGTAGATGAAAATAAATATTGCTTAGAAGGAGCCTTATCAAGATATTGCTCAAGGAAATTCTCGAGCAATAGAAGAATGGGACGATGGATAATTTTTCCTAGATTAATGACTCCCAATTGTGATGGAAGCAAATTCAACAAGAAATCACTTTGGAGGTACATTAATGCCATTCAAGTTACAAATTAACATTGACATTCCCTTTTTTGAAGGAAATAAGGATGTAGATGCTTTGGAGAAATGGTTAAGTTTGCTAGAGGGTTATTGCTTTGTTCAAAATTTTTCCAACAATGAGAATATCAACATCACACTCTTTAAGTCACTTCCCCACATCAAATATTGGTGGGAAACTTAGTGTGTGTAACATTTGAAGAAGAAACTAAATCATTAGGGATAAAACCCACTTATTTGGATTTTGTTGATTCCCTTAAGGAGGAATTCTACCTTGTTGGAAACTACAATGACCAATGCATTATATGAATAAATTTCTGCTAGGAGAAAGATTAGGTAGTGATAGAGTACATTAATACCTTCCATACCTTGTGTTCAAAGATGGGTATCAATACTTTGAGTGACACTTAGTTATAAAATAATGTAGTGGCTTACACACATCCAAACGAAAATGCAATTTATTGACATCTCTTTACTTTGAGTCGCTTACAACTATGCTATTAAGATTGAGCAAAAGTTTTAGTAGAAGAGTAAGGGAGAGTTTGGATTTGTAAATCAACCACGACAAAATAATGGTAAAATCAACCCTAACTAGTAGAACAATGGATAGATCAAGGACAATAAACCTAATGACAACCGATGCAAGTCACATGCAAAGAAGAGTATGAAAATTTGAAGGAAGAAACTAGGATGTAATGTGATATCCACATAAGACATTGGTACAACATTGACAAATGTCATTCCAAACAATTGTTACTGGTTGATTTCAAAGCCTCAAAATCTGATTTTGGATAAACATTGATTTCAAGTCAAACAAGGGAAAACAAATCATTGACATAGAACAAGACTCCAATATATTTAATTGCGGGTGAATGGGACATCACTATTTCATTGTTGATAATAACAACCATAAGAATATGATATCAACAAAGGTCATTAAGAAGTTGAAGTTGCCAACAATGTTGCACCCCCGACAATACACCATTGGTTGGTTAAGCCAAGGATGAGACATCCATGCCAATCAACAATGTCACATCAATCACTTCAAAGGTGATGTACCATGTGATGTTATATTGCTTGAAGTTTGTGTTGTTATTTTAGGAGAACCGTATGTGTGGAAGTGTAATGTTGTTTATGAGTGTAGGACTCATAGTGTCATTGTTACTATGGTAGGTTAGCTCTATGGGATACTATAATTAGGATACCAATGCTTCTCTAAACATACATAAGCAACATAATAAGGTAATCTTTTAGCGTGGGAGAATTGTCCTCTTCATGGTTAAGTTAGAATGTGAATTGAAGATCACCATGATTAGTAAGGACCCAACAAGGGGTCCCTCTACACAACATAAGTAGGTTGATAGGATGGTGGAATAATACAAGGATATCTTTGTCTCACCTTCTCATGTACCTCTACATTATCATTTAAGCATGCAAGTAAATCAACATTGAGTGCTCCTCTACATAATGGTTCTACATACAAATGATATCATTTGGAGAATGAGGAGGAAAAACCCCATACTCAAGAGCTAAAACAAAAGGGCCACATTTGACTAAGCTCCTCACCATATAGGAGCTTAGTTGTGTTGGTTTAGAAGAAGGATGGGATGTAGTGACTTTGTATGGATTACACCGCCCTAAGTAAATCATAATCAAGAAATAGTATCCAACCCCTTGGATTGACAATCTACTCAATTATCTCAAAGGTGCCAAGTTTTTTAATAATATTAATACGAATTTAGGTTATGACCAATTGCCAATTAAGAAAACTTATGTGTGGAAGAAAATATTCAATTATAAATAAGGGTTTTTTGAGTGGTTGGTTATGCTTTTCAACTTAACTAATTCCCTAAAATTTTTCATGAGGATGATGGATTATATTTCCACCCTTCACCAATTCCATCTAGATCATATGTCTAGAATATATCCTCATCTTCAATAGAACATAGGAGGATCATCTAACACACATTGAACACGTGTTGAGTGCCTTACAACAACGTAAGTTACATGCAAATATGGAGAAGCACTCATTCAACATGTAGATACTTTAGCATGTAGGATACAGAATGGATGAGCATGTGGATCCAACCAAGATTTAAGTCATTCACAGCTCATCGGCCTTGAAGAACTCATCGAAAGTAATGGATAAAATATTTGAATACAATTTTTTTTAACTGCAATTGCAAGCTTTATCCTTGTGTATATATGGAGAATGATCATATTGAGGATTTTTTTTGTTTTTTTTGTGGTAGAAGAGAGTAAATACATATTCTAGTTGGCCTGGAGGGAAATTTTGAAGGGAAGATTAACATCACATTATCCCAGGAGAGCAGAGGTGGCAACTATATTAACATTGCTATTGTTGTCCCTAGGAAAAGTTAGACAGAATTTTGCTCGGAGAGATGAAGATTCCGGTCGCAAGACAAGCAAAGAATGCGATGGAAGGAGTCATGAACGAAGAGGAAGAAAGAAGGTAAAGAAAAGGAGTTAACCTATTTTTGGTAAATAATTAGTTATACTAAAAGATTTCTTTTAGTAATAAAGAATGATTGTAATTTGGCCTGATAGTGCCTATTTTTAGATGTAATGGGATGGGTTAAATTAGAAAGATAACGTGTCGACTGGTAGTTGAGAGTTAGTTGACGATTAAATAAAGAAGTGTAAAATAATAAAAGCATCGATCCAAGCTATGTGCGAATGACCAAAGAAAGAAAGCATAGTTGTAAAGCATAAAAGCATTGATCCATGTTGTGTGAGGATATGGCCATTTAGAGAACAAGAAAAGAGAGAGAGAGTCCTAAACCAGAGAGCATGAGATGAGAGAAGAATACATGAATTGTAAAGAATATCAAAAGAAGAGTCTACAAGCTAAGTGCGCAGACCAAAGGTGCTAAAACATTTCTCATGCCAGATGAAGAGCACTTTTGTGGTTTTTCTTGAATGGGTTTCCACGTTAAATCTTGTGTCTATGTTTCTTTAATCTCTGTGCTTATGTCGAATGCATGTCTGTTGTGAATGAGGTGAATTGAATGCGTCGAGATATAAATGTATCTATCTATTTCGCACATATAATGATATGATTGTATGGAATATGAACTAATATTAACGATTTATGTTATATATTGTTATCTCTGTCAACATATCAATAGGTTATATTCTTCAATGATTGTATGAGACAAAGGTTTATTCTGGGTTTCGATCAAGTTTCTTGATAGTGTTGTAATAGGGAAACCCCCCTCATAACTAAACCTAGTTCTACCAGTTCCCAATAAGATATCTCGAGTGAGACTTCATTTACGCTGCAGGTGTTGACGATGGATATCTTCTCCATTGGGCCGATATCTTGGGTTTTGTTGACAAACGAGGATCTGAACCTGGGTCGATAGAAAGCATGCTAACAAATGGTTCCATTTCCAAGACCTGAATAATATTGACGAGGATATGTTGTGGCACTCGACGAAACTCGAAATTAAAGATTGGGTTGATTATAAAGCACTAGAGTTTGCACGAGAAGAAAGTAAAGGATCACGACTAAGCCCACAGAATGGTTGGAATGATACCTTTACACAGACATTCATAAAATTTTCTTTAGTGAATTTCCCATTGTATTGCATGAGTTGTTGTTGAAGCTAGCGACACAGGAGATTTTTTTTTTATGGAGGAGAACCTATAGAGTGGAGTCCTCGACTGATCCAGGGGTTGAAGACAACTAGTAATCCTATATCTAGGGTTTTTGACTTCTGGGTTGATAGTATTTTAGAGGGATATACCACAAAAATTGCAGTATACACGATAAATTCATACAGTGAAACATAAAGAGAATTCTTTCAGTAACCTAGAGGTCATTATCTGAAATATTTGAAGTTGTGGATTAAGATGCTGGTATGTGAAAAAGGGAACATGAGAATGGAATTGGAAGAGTAAATATTTGTGAACAAAGAACTGGGGTAATGTCACAAGAAATATTGTGAGTAGAATGGACGAGAATAAACTGATATGTTTCATGTTCATAACAAGATTGAGCAAGAAGGTGGTTTCCTGAGAAGTGGAAGAAGATTTTGGTCAGGAAAGAGAAGAAGGATTGTGACCAAGAGAGGAAGTTGCAGTGCGACCGAAAGAGAGGACTATGAATTGGCACCACATATCGATGGAGAGTCTTACGATGAATAAGAATAATATCATCTTATACCTGAAGAAGAATAAGAAGAGGTACTAGATCTAGATCAAGGTCACGACATACTTGAGACCATGCGTACATCTCCCGTACCATAAATGAGATCTAGAAACACATCACCCAATGGTTTCATCAATCATAATAATATCAATAGTGGAAATAACAGTAAAGGAACTCTCTCTAGCAATCCAACAATACCAAGAGTGAATAGAATGGGTGGAAATGATATAAAGCTACCGATCTTTAATGGAAATGGGTTAGAGTAACTTGAGCAACATTGGTTTCTACGTGAAGCCGTATGGATCGTGCAATAGGTCCAAGATGAGTCCATAAAGAAATCCTAGATGATCAAAACCTTTAGAGGTCGTGCAATTGATTGGTACATGAAATTCTCTATGGTTCCAGCAGGAATCCCTCATAATACATTAGATCAAATACAAAAGGGATTGATAGATGATTTTAAGAAGCCTAAATATGAGTTGTAGTGCATTACAAAAATAAAAGAAATTAAATAGTTGCCTATGGATTCTATGTGGTACTTCGACCAAAGATTCAAAAATTTGATGGCTAAAGTAAGTTTTCAGATGTCGAATATCCAACACAAAGAATGGTTTATTGCAACGAGGTTACCACATATCCATATTCCTCTAATGCAACAGAAGATCGTATCAGTGAGTGAGGCTCTTGATCTCACCATGAAGTTATAGGCCTCACTGGTTGGAGAAACTGGTGCAGGAATGACGCATATACAATCGCTGCTTGCTAATCTCACATTTCAACTACAAGATATCAAGAAAGGGAAAGAAATACAATATGAACTATGGTGCACTCGATGTAGAATGGAAGGACACCATAAAGATTCATGTCGAGCCTTCACGAACTATCTTACATATGGCGCACCGAAAACGATAAATACACAAGGGATGCCTTGGTGTAGAATTTATCAAACTAGAGGACATCAGTCAGAAGAATGTCTATATTTACATAAAATAGGAAGTGCACTAGCAAATATATATTGCAAATTATGTCTATCAATAGGAAATGATGATAAAGATTGCATAACATATCAGTTACTGCAGGAGAAGACTGTCAACACCTACCTCATGAAGAATGATGAACATATTCAAGATGAGCGAGTTCAGGCACAATTTCCTTAGGCTCAATATCCTCAAGCATAGTACCCACATGCACAATACCATAAACATAGAGGAGGTGGACTTGTTAGAGGCTGAGGACGAGGAGGAATATTTGGTTGCAGAAGAGGTCAAGTCATTTGTTATAATTGTGGATAGCTTGGGCATTTTTCTAGAGATTGCACTAATCCTACGTAAACATGCTCGTACTATAAATAAATGGATCACACTGTTGAAGAATGTCCATAGTTGATTGTGAAGTGGCAGGATAGAAATATGGGAAACCAAAACTTGCCTCAAAATGCTAACTCCAATACACATAAGATTTCTACTGAACCAAGAGAACCTAATATTGTTGTCATGATAAGAGGAGGTGTTGCGATTGGAGCGGATCAAGAAGCACCATATGGAAAACCGAGAGTGCGACTGACACAACAAAAGAAGATGCCATTTGATGTGCAGAAGGAAAAATAAGTATTCCTGGATGCTCGACAGGTGTTCATCGACGAAAATCAAGTGTTGACTTTTGTTGCTGTACCAAGTGAAGGACCAATATTGGACATGCCTCAAATATTCGAACAACTATTTCAAAAGAAACAAGCATAAAATGTTAGTAAATTAACATAATTATTTAAAATTTGTTTAGCATTAATAACAGATAAATATGCTATAGCATAATTGTCAACTTTAATAGAAGAACCTCAAGAAGACGTGCGGCCAGAAAGGAGGGTTAACCACATTGGGAAAAGATTAAAACTGGTCTTGAACTCAGAATGAATGCACAAATAGGTGATTATGATATGGATTATATTATTCTAGACTTGGGTTCTGATGTTAACATCCTTACTAGACAAACATAGGAAAGTATGGGAAAGCCAAGACTAGTGTGGTCTCCTATCCAACTAAGATTATATAATCAGTCGAAAGTGTTGCTTATTAGTTGACTGACACAATTTTTGGTCGAAACAGAAGGACTTAAGACGTACACAAATTTTGAAGTGATATATATTGTAGATGATATAAATCTATATCCGGCACTGCTAGGGATTGACTGGGCCATGGATAACCAAAGTATTATGAATTCTAATCGGAGGATCTTAACATTCGGAGATGAAGATCTATGGGTGGTCACATCACTTGATCCTCTAGAAGGCCATAGGTATGTCAAGCAGGAAAATAATGAAGGAAAAGATGGATATCTGGACCATATATACAATAATACTTATGTGATGGATGATTATGTGAATTCAACAATTGATGGAAATCTCAGCTAGTCGAGTGTTAGTTCATGTTCATTGGATTTAGGATAAGCTTTAGAGAATTGACATAACCGACTCCACGAGTATCAATGCGAAGATGCACCGGAATTACAAAATCAATGCAATAGGTAGGTATTGAGTTATGTGGTATGCCCACTTATGAAAGTTTACCTAACCTGGAATCTTTCCCAATAGAGTTTGACGAGAAAGTAAGAGAAGCTCAATGTTTGTTAGCATTGGAATTTGCATTGAAGGATACACCTGCAAGATGGTGGGGTACAAACAAGCAGACTATTTCAGAATGGTCAAAATGCCTAAGACTATTGAAAGTTTGATTTGGAGAAAAGATGCTCTATAATGGTCCAAAAAATATAGGGCTGACTAATATTGTCTACCATATTCTGCATTATCGCACTACATGTGAGACATCGTTGCGCCAAGAATGGATCCATCAATTTATACATACTTTGGACACGATACCGAGGAACTGGTATACGTTGGTCGAGTTGTGATGAGGAACAATTGAATGGGAAGAGCTAGCTTCCAGTTTCACACATACGTTTGAATTTGGTGATGATCATCCTTCAACTGATGCTACTCTACAAGTAATAAAGGCTAAGATATTTGAAGATATTACTGTGTCGACTACAAACTTTTATCAGAGTAGCGTGATAGTCCAACATTGGATGGAATGCTATAATGTAATAGGAGAACTTGATAATGATGACCCATGTGACATAAATATTCCCGAGTCTGAAGGTAATCGCATGGTGGAAGGATAAGGTGTGTTAAGTAACAAGTTTCTGAATCTTTTGAAAATAAAGAAAGTGAATATTGGTTCTTTAGAGAACCCAAAGTTTGCTAATATTGGAGATTACTAGGATGATGATACTAGCAAAAAGATTACAGACCTACTACATGAGTTTCAGGATTCGTTCCCCGCTAAGTTTTTCGAAATGAAGGGAATTGTTGGAGATATTGGAGAAATGAAGATTCCATTGAAGCCTGACGCAAAGCCTAAACAATGACCCTATCGACTCAATTCGAAGTACAAAGAAAATATTAACACATAATTAGACATAATGTTAGATGTGGGCATTATAGATCTTGTTGAAGAATCCGAATGGATTATCCCTATGGTAGTACAAGATAAGAAAACTGCTGGTGAAGTGCGTATTTGCGTTGACCTAAGAAAGATGTTTGATGCCTTCCTGAACGACCCAGTTCTGACACTGTTTAGATATGAAGTATTGGAGAGTGTTGAGGGACAAGAAATATATTCCTTTACTGATGGGTTCTATGGTTACCATCAGATCAGAATTGCAATGGAAGATTGACACAAGACAACCTTTGCGACAGAGTGGGGATGTTTCAAGTAAACGGTAATGCCTTTTGGACTCAAGAATGATCCTGCTATCTTTTCTAGGATAGTTGTTGTTGCGTTTAAATATTTTAATCATAAATTCATCAAAGTATATTTTGACGAATCAATGGTATTTGGGCTTATAAAATATCATATTGAGAGTCTTATAATGATGTTGGAACGATGTCGACAGTTCCAAATTTCCCTTAATTTTGAAGAAATGCATTTTTTGTGCTCCTTTTGGAATTCTATTGGGTCATGTGGTTTGTCATGATGGAATACTAATGGATCCTACAAATATCATGATTATCGTCGACCTACCACCACCCTCAACAGTAAAGTAATTAAGAACTACATTGGGGCATATGGTGTACTATCAAAAATTTATCAGAGGATATGCAGAGGTGACTGCACTATAGAGAAATTATTGAAGAAGGATGTTAAGTTTCAGTGGAGTGAACAATGTTAAGAGATCCTGGATGTTTTAAAGAACAAGATGGTTACGACACCCATATTAGTCTTTCCAGACGGTAAGAAATTGTTTCACATACATGTACTTGCACATGCAGGCGAAGGTTCTATTGATCATCCCATCGCATTTGCTAGTAGAAAATTATCAACGACGGAGAAGAACTATACCACGATAGAAAGAGAAGTTCAAAGTATGGTAAATTCTCTTACAAAATTTCAATACTATTTGTTGGGAGGACATTTCAAGATGTATACAGATCATTTTGTGTTGAAATATCTGGTCAATAAGCCAATGTTGGGGGGGGATATTTGTCGATGGCTTCTCCTCTTCCAAGAATTATATTTTGAGGTCATTGTTAAGCTGGGTCGACTAAATTTAGGATCGGACCATCTATCGAGGCTAGGAAGTGGAGAAGAGCCTGGTAATATCGACAATAGTATCCCTAATGTATAACTATTTCATTCAAGATGTTTGATGATCATTATAGAGATATTATACATTTCTTAACCATGGGACATGCACCAGAAGGGTTCAATACTATACAAAAGAAACAGTTAGTTTTCAAAGCTACAGATTTCCAGTTGATCACTGGACAGTTATGCAAGATGGTTCCAGATGAAATTCTTCGTTGTTGCATATTGGAACATGAGCGACTAATGGTATTGAATGAAGCGCATACTAGTATCGTAGGATGCATTTATGCAGGAAAAGCGTCAGTGCAATTTTTTTATAGGATGGATTATGGTGGCCTACCTTGAATGCAGATGCTAGATATTATTGTCGCAACTATGGTATCTGCCAAAGAACTGGAAATCCATTGTAACGAGATGAGATTCCATTAATGCCACAAGTCACTTTATAGGTAGTTGACAAATGGGTTGTTGATTTTGTTGGTCCTGTTAATCCACTAGGAAAGAAACAGGTGCATGTTACATAATCACTACAACCGACTACTTGACCAGATGGGACAAAGTAGCATTAGTAAAGGGTTGTACTACCACGATTGCTGCAATAATTCTGTTCGACCATGTAGTATCCTGATTTGGATGTCCAAATATTTTGATAAGTGATGAAGGAACTCATTTTGTTAATCAGCTAATTGACAAATTAACAAAATCATTTCAAATTCAGCACCGAAAGACAACATCGTATCACCCACAAGAGAATGGTGTTGTTGAGGCATTCAATAAGATTATGGAGAATGCATTGACAAAGATCCATAATGTTTGAAGGAATTATTGGGATAAAAAAATCCCTGCAGTATTATGGGCCTATCGCACAACCTATAAAAACTTGACAGGCCAAACTCCATTTAGACTGGTTTATGGACAAGAGGTTGTTGTGCTGATGGAGTATATTGTACTCGGCCTAAGTATAGCTGCAATTACTGAAATCATTGATTTTGGTGCCGTTGAAGAAATATTGTTGCAAATTGTACAATTAGAAGAAGACATATTCGTCCCAGGATATCATGAAAATGTCGAGAAGGCGCGGGATAAAGGTTGACATGACCGACATATTAAGAATAAGCAGTTTCAGATTGGAGATCTTGTTCTCCTCTACGACAAACAAGTTTTTAAAGCATCCTAGAAAGATGGGCCTAGGGACAGTAGGGTAGAATTCATGTAGAATTTTGCTTAAGTATGGAGAAGAGTCAAAAGGGAAGAGGAAGGATCTATGACTAAGGAAGCAACATAAAGGAGAAAAGGATGGATGCTGTGACATAGGAAGTAAAAGAGAAGAAGAAGAAGAGGAGAAGGCATTGGAAGAGGAAGCTCTGCTAGATAAGTAAGCTGCGTCATAAGGATAGAATCTGACACAAGATGGTATGACATAATATCAGTAGAAGTAGGCATGCAAATAATGTAATGGCCGAAAAAGGACAGTAAGGAAGAATGCTGAGAAAGTGACAAGCCTTAACGAGCGTGGGTATGAGTTCGACTGGAGCCGATGAAAACCACACGTGTGAAGGCATATTTGCAGGTTAGGCCGATAGTGCCTCCTGTGATGTATTGCTAGAATAAGAAGGCCACCGTGTTGGATGGATATAGTAAGTCGGCTGAGATAGTGACATAAAATGATTCTTTAATGAGTATGTATTGAGTTGGTATTGAGTCTGTATCAAGCATGTATGGGATATGCATCGAGTCTGTAATAGGGATATAAAAGAAGAAACCCAAGTTGTATATGGGTTATATTCTAGCTTTGATATTCTTGGTAAGACTGGTATTAGAAATTCATGATTAGACATTGATGGAAGAAGCTCTTGAGCTAGACTTAGTAGGCGTTATTGGTTAATGGCTCTGTATCGCTAAGTGCATCAGAGTGAGGGATCTGCAGCTGAGTGCGCAGACAAGTAGGGAAGGTTGAGTTGATCCAGGTTGTGTGTGGATTGCTAGTAGAAGTGGAGTAGAAAGAGAAAAGAGAGAAGATTAGAGAGCATGAGAGGGAGGAAGAGTCTGTCAAGTTAGAGAATAAGATCTTGCGTAGAGTTTGCAACTTAGTGCGCAGAGGAAAGGCGCATCTATTTTCTCATGCTAGATGAAGAGCACCTTGTGGTTTTCCACTTTATATTCTATGAATATGTGTGAATGCTAAAAGTAGCTTAGATATATGTGTGATTATTGTAGTGAATGAATGACTGTAGATTTGTTTACAAATGCATAGATGTATGATGACCACATTGCGTTACTGGATATGATTATGCTGCATGCCTTCTGTTTATTTACTTAAGTTGTATAAAGAAAGGTTGGATTGCAGCTTAGCTACTGAAGTAATGTGAATACAAGTAAGCCACCCCCCGGGATTCATTGGAAGCCTTGGCTCCGAGCCAAGGTACAAAAACACCCTCCCACACAACTGCAGAAACCTGGTTTTGGAAGTTATCCATAAAAGAGAGATATCTTGGGTGAGACGACATCTATGTCGCAGGTGTTGTCGGTCCGATATCTCGGGCTTTGTTGTGCTAAGAAAAAGGGACTGAACCTGGGTCAGAATCGCTAGGAATAGGGACAAATAGATGGAAAAGCCAACACAATATTAGAACACATTGGTTGGGACCATATATTGTCTTTCATATCACTAAAGGATGAGTAGTGAAAATGCAGAAATTAGATGGTACACCATTCAAAGGATTAGTGAATGGAAGTCGACTAAATCCTTATTTGGATTGTCACACTTTGGTCAACTGATAGTTCAAAAAGATAAGGAAAAAAGTTAAAAAAAAATTATGAGTGTCCTTGTCGCATAGTTTATGAGCTTTTTCCATACGATTATGAGTGTTTTTCACAAGATTATGAGTGTTTTTCACAAACTTATGAGCGTTTTGTAAAAAGAAGAATTGATACTGCAAAAGAAGAAATTGGATTGTAGACTATACAACTGTCACAAAATAAGAAATTGGATTGTAGAATATATGTCTATCGCAAAAAGAAGAAAAGCATCACAGAGTATCTGTTTGTCATAAGAGGAGAATTTTGTTGTAGGCTATACACTTGTCGCAAATGAGTTATTGTTGTCGCATGATGGAATTTTTATCATAGATGACAGTTGTATGACAACTAATGTGAAGTAACAAAATATTTTGGTGGCATGCTTTTTGGTCACATCTACCATTAATGGACAATAACTATCGATGAACTAATAGATGAAGTGACAGTTTAGTTATCAATTTCATTGAAATGATTAGAAAGATTGCCCCATGTGACATAAGTTGCCGCCATGTTTCCATTTATTGCAAGGTCATGTGAATGAACAACTGATTGAACCCGTGATATAAAATATCTTTGCACCGAAGCTTCATTATTCTATTGAATTTGACTGATTGAAACTTCTGCATTGAAATGCCTGTCTGCAACTGTTTGAGCTGAACCTAATTTATATAGAGCATGGTCATTTCTATCTCGAGCACAAGCATCGTTCAAGAATAAGGCATTGATATTCCCTCACCTACAACCATTATGGAAGAACATACAATGGTTGTTTCATAGTCACCAATGATCCCAAAAGTTATTTTACGACTATACCCTCCCAACACATTAAGAGGGAAATGCTCTTGTCGTGGAACTAGTCATAGGAAGTGAGCAACAGCTCCACCTAAAGATGAAGCAACAAGGTCGACATCTATGTTGCTTAACTATGTTCCACCGAATCCATCATAAGCACCAAAGGTTATTATAGGTAAGAATCAAAGTATCAATTGGTATCATCGTCCATTCCTAAAGGAGTTTAGGTGACGACCAATATTATCCCTGTTAGGACTGAAATTGTACCTAAGTTTTGTGTGTTTTTTTCTCAATTTTTAGTCCTTATTTACTTTTTATTTTGATCTCGTTTTAAGTTTAATGATTTTAAATGCCTTTAGGCTATAGTTTTGGTTTTAATTTATTTTATCTTTTTATTGAAGGGGATTATTAAGTATTATATATTTTCCAAAAGTCTTCAAATACTGAATTAATTTAATTCCAATATCCATATCCAAGGTTTAACCTTTATTTGGAGTTGGTTTTCTTAATTTTTTCATGATGAGGTATTCCCACAACGAAAATTCCAAGCTACATTCACTAGAACACTGCAGGAATTGAAAATCATAGAGAAGCGTAGATGATTGATGACAGAACGTGATCCATTTGCATGCGTTGATGTTAGGAGACTTCAGACACCTATTCGACAAATTATGGCCTTCTATACATCTGTTTGATATATTATGATACACGTACTAATTTGTTCTAGGTATCATTGAGGAAATCGTGATTTTGAATTCCTACGACTTCAAGTTTAGGGATTATGCATTTCATAGTTGTTGACACGTATTTTGAAGGTTCCTGAGGTTTTCAAGAAGTGAATTAACAGACTTACAGTGAAAAAATGAAGAAGGGTGGAAAAATTAATAGATTCGAGCCTATAGACACTAGTTGGGCCATAAAATTTCCAGAATGTGCAGATTTGTTTAGGGTAGCAGGGTGGTTTGCTTTCTTCGAGAAGATCACTGGTTTTAATCCTGAAGTTTCACATCATTTTTCCCAGAATTTCATAAATGGCACTGTGACATTTAATACTCTCAAGTTCGAGCTCACAGAGGATTTTATAGCTGAAGCCACTGGTATCTCAATAGATGGAGAATCTTGGTTCAAGAATAATCCTTTCAGTTTTGACCCTAATGATTTCTTACTTCCAGGAAATGAAACCCTAGACTAGAGAAAAGGGGTTCATTTAGAAAATTTTAAGCCAGAGTGGAGAGAAAGGGGTTCATTTTGCATTGGTGTTTAAATATCATGTTATATTTTTACAACATTTGAATAAGAACTCCAGGATGAATCTGCCTTTCTTTCTTTTAAAAAGTCTCTAGAAGATGTTGAATAGAATCAAGGGACATTTTGACCATACAAACCAGTCAGTATTTCACCATGGCTTGATCAAATTGATCATTTATATAGTTTTGAAGAAGAAAAATAGAAGCTAGGATCACTTCTTATTCTGGTCAGGCTTTACCAATGAACAATGTGATCATGTAAAGAAAAGTTTTACCAATAAATAGTTTGGTTTTGTTAAGAAATTTAAAAAATATGTGATTAAAGATTTAGTGCAAGACAACCTTCAGGAAGATAGTTCATCTCAAAGATTCAGAGAGCGTGGTAACGGAGATCAAGTAAAAGCATTGGAAGATGAACAAGAACACGTTTTGGATGATGAAAGAATGGAGAAGACACTTGATTTGAATCTCGAGGAAGATACCAGTTCAACAGAACAAAAGCATAATTCTATGTGTGTACAGGAAATCTCAACTATAGTTTCTTTTGCAGCTAATTCGAAGGGTAATATTTTGCAAGTTCCAGATTTAAAGGTAGAGAAGAAACCTCTTATGCAGCTGGAAAGATTGAAATGGAGGCCAAATACCACAGCTACAAATAAGCTCAGATTAAATATGAAAATAATTTTGAACCCTAAACTAAAAAATGAGAAGATTACAGTCATTCAAGATTCTTCAACTGAGGATAATAATGAAAGTGAAGAGAATTTGATACCACAACAAAATTACATTTAGGAACATCATTTAATATCACCAGAACTAGTTCAAGAAAACCATGACGTCTCAGAAGAGCAGGTTACTCCCATTTTAGAACAGGGTATGATTTCAGGAGTCTCATTTGCAGAGGAAGCAATGAAGGATAGGTAGGAACAAGATTTGATTTTTAAGAAGCTGATTATTCCATGGTTTTCAAACCAGGATTCGACATTGACTAGAGAGGTGCATATGGATTATGAAGTTGGAAATCTTAGGAAAGCTCTGCAACAACATAAGTCACAATTTTTTTTTTTTAGTTTTATGAATGAATCTAATGACAGGCTGGTAATTACAAATAAGAGATTAAGAGAGGACCTGGAAGATATTAATGCACATTATCAAGAGTTGATAGCAGTGTCGAAAGAAGCATTGAAGAGGAAGAGAGAAATACAGAATCAAGCTGAAGATTTACCCAAGCAAATTTAGAATTTAAACAAGCAAAATAAAATGTTATCTAACATAGTTAAAATTTTGGAGACAGAGTAGGAACGAGCTAAGAAGTAGTCTCATGCATTGGAAGGGATTTCCAAGCTAGCAGAAGCATCCAAGCAGTTATAACCGTCACTTAATGTCCAGTTGTTCAAGTATTTTATTTTGTTATGATGTATATAGTAGTTAATATTATGTTGTCTTTAAAGATTTAGAATTGGTTTATAACTACTTTTTGTAACTATCTCGATATTAGACCTAAAAGACAGTTATGAAACAGTTATGAAATTGCTCTATGTTGTATAGGATAAACAGAGGAAAGTTTAGTGGAGTAGGGTTCGATTTTTGTTTCAAGAAGAGCTATAGAGAAAAATACTTTTGGATGTATATGTTGACTGATACTTATGACTCTCATGTAAGTGTTTGAAGACCGAGACTAATTTATATATACATATAAGCCATTTTATCCTCTATATTGATTTTGTTTATGGCCAGTTTGACCACTCAACTTATGATTTCATTTCTTGATTAAGGTTTTTATTCATGTGAATGCTCATATGTTGTGGAAAAAACCAGTACTGTGCTTATGAATGTTTATGGTTTATATTTATCTTTTATGCATTTATATCTCAGTTCTTCAATGTTATCTCATGATTCAGTGCCTGTATTAGTTTGCTGATTATTTACCTTCTTGTGAATGAACTTTCAAACCAAAATTACAAAAAACCTATTCCATTTTGCTTTTTGTTTTGAGATTGTACTAGCTTGTTCCTCTTGTAGTCTAGGAACAATTTCTAGCACAAACAATGCCAAACATGAAAAAATTGGGATTCATTGACCATGACCTACACAAGTTCGCAGAACTTGCTATGGACATATATATGATTACTTTCAGGGAGACGGAGAATGGCTCAATTCACATTTTTTCTATGGAATGGGCCATAGGATTGGATAAATCAGGTCCGTTGTCACTGATGCACATGCCACATTTCGGTCACATAACAAAAGTTAATGCATTCGTAAAACAACTACTAGTGTTTTTTCACGGAGGATGTCTATGGATCGACAGAAAAATATCATTTGATCTCGAGATGATAACATCGATCACAGGACTGCCCCTTGCAGGAGTTGACCCAACAACCTTTTCTCTGTCAAGGACCAGGATACAAATCTGATTAATAGAATGAAGGAAAAGTATGACCTGACACCAGATAAGAGAGGATTTTTCATCACCTCCATCAATGATACCGTTGTTTGGTTCATAGCCAAGGTCTTATCTAGAAAACTGCTACAAAAGATGCAACTAAACTAGTGTACAACAGGTACAATTGTCGCGTCAGAGCAGTGCACAACCGGTGTCCAAAAGAATTGGGCAACATATTTGTTGAATGAGTTACTAGATGATGTCGTCGATGTGCAAGATAAAGGTAACCCCTTTAATTACTCATGGATTTTAATTATAATCTCATTTGTCCAATGCGAAGGACAACCAAAATACCAAGGGGTATATGTCCCTGTGTCATGCAAAGGAGGAAAATACCAAAATTTATGGTTCGATAAGGAGAACCCATAAAGACAAAAAGATAACAATATTGAGTTTTATATACAAGCCAAAGCAATCATGTATTTTGTTAAGAAACAATCAAGAATAATGGAGGAAACCTTCAAATGGTTTCAAAATATTATAAGACTTTTGATCGGGGCACACCATATGTTTTTGTATCCCTAACAGGACCCCTATAACCAGTGGTTAGCGATGGAATTTCAGATATCCACTGAATAAGTCAAAGCCATTATTCAGGATTGGCATCCATAATGGCGAGTATTTGTCGTAGAGGATCAAATATCTGTAGAATAAGCACTACGACAGTATCACCCATTGGAAAATCATAATGGAGATCAAGGAGACGATCCACTAGTAGAAAGCCCAAGTAGCTATCCCTACAATATTTTAGATGAATCCAACACGACCGAAATAGATCCAGAGTCGGGCGATAAGAGAAATCGCTTAGAAAATACTGTGACGAGTCACAAGAAGAGGAAGGTTGACAGATCATCTATGATCGTCGGTATTACAAATGATGATTATAATCTGCTCTCAAAAAGAATGGAAGAAGTTGCAAACCAAATTTGCAGGAATATTGATGAATGCCATACATAACTTGTAAGAAGTGTTATTGATTCACTACAGGTACTTTGTACTGCAGTGAAATAATTTCGAGTAGCGGTCAACCAAGCACCATGTTATACTGTGTCGTTGGACTAAGACAACCCATCTAAAGAGTGACCTGTCGAAACACCATCAATGACCGAAGAAACAAAGACTTAAGTAGTTGGTCAAGCAATTGATCAGAGAACATCGGATCTCAATTCCAAGGTCAACGATATTGGCCACTGTTAATTTTTCTGCAGTGCCAATGTATCAATTGCATGCTATTCATCAGGCTATAGTTGAAGAAATGTAAACAAGGGAATGGGCGATATATGGACAATTGAAGACATCTAAGAAAACCATTTTGTTTCTCAAGCAAATAGTGAAGGGGACTGAGAATGAAGCAAATACCTAGCAGGATGACAAGCAATGACTAGAAGTAAATTTCACCTGACTTGTAACAACTTCATGGATGAAGGCATGATGACCAGAGATGTTCACAAAAGAAAAATATTTTCGACTAGGAGAAGTCGATGAGAACCTCTGCAAGCAAGTCATGGAGCTGGAATCCAAAATGATGACCAATACACCTACAGAGGTACAGGAAGAGAAAAAGAAGGAAACCACCGAGGCTGTGCAAAAGATGGAATATGCAGAAGTACTATGGGCTAAAGGAGTCAAACATGTTTTGTCAGTCATGGCATGATCGATGACATAGAGTTCGAACAGGTGACAGAGCAATAGCATATTGCTAAGGCATAATTTACCCAACTAAAGAATGAAGTGAAAAAGCTTCCAATAATAGAAAAGATGTCCAGGGTTGTTGATATGAAGAAATTACAACAACAAATAGCCAGATTGTGCACATAACAACATAAAAGAACAGATTGTGTCACAGAACTTCAAGCAGAGGCAGATAAAGTTACGGGTATTATTCATCCTATTTATGAAAAGGTGCGACAAGCTTTGGCTTCGACAAGAATGACAACTTCAGAACATATCGGTTCCAAACTTGTGGAAAAATTGAAGACAGTACAGGAGGAAGTGTGACAAGAAACATAATTGGTCATCATAATATTTCAATATTTTAAGAGCAAGGTTGCACTAAGTGAGATCTCTGACTAATGTGGCTTGGGATGAGCCACATGTGAGTGTTGGGGGCCTGTTATCTCTAGGAAAAGTTAGACATAATTTAACTGAAAGAGATGAAGATTGTGATCGCAAGACAAGAAAAGACCTCGACGGAAGGATCCACAAAAGAAGAGGAAGAAAGCAGGTCGAGAGAAGGAGTCGACATATTTTTGGTAAAAAATTAGTTAGACTAAAATATTTCTTTTAGTAATAAAGAATGATTGTAATGTGGGCTGATAGTGCCTATTTTTAGATGTAATGGGATGGGTTAAATTAGAAATTAAGAAACCTGTCGATTGATAGTTGAGAGTTAATCGATGATTAAATAAAGAAGTGTAAAAGCATAAAAGCGTAGATAAAAGTTATGTGCAGACGACTAAATAAAGAAATCAAGAGTTTTAAAGCATAAAAGCATTGATCCAAGTTGTGTGCGGATCGGGCCATTCAGAGAACAAGAAGAGAGAGAGAGAGAGAGAGAGAGAGAGAGAGAGAGAGAGAGAGAGAGAGAGAGAGAGAGAGAGAGATAAAATAGAGAGCATGAGACAAGAGAAGGATACATGAATTATAAATAATATCAAAAGAAGAGTTTGCAAGCTGAGTGTGTAGCCAAAGGTTCTAAGCCATTTCTCATGCCAGATGGAGAGCACCTTTGTGGTTTTGTCTGGATGGGTTACCATGTTAAATATTTTGTCTGTGTTTCTTTAATCTCTCTGTTTATGTCGGATGCATGTATGTTGTGAATGAGTTGAATTGAATGTCTTGAGCTATAAACGTATCTATCTATGTCGCACATGTAATGATATGATTGTATGGAATATGAGTTAATGTTAATGCTTTATGTTATATACTGTTATCTATGTCAACAGATCAATATGCTATCTTCTTTAATGAATGTATTAGACAGAGCTCTATTCTAGGTTTTGGTCAAGTTTCCTGATAATGCTGTAATAGGGGAATCCCCTCATAAATGCAAAATCCTGGTTTTGGTAGTTCCAATAAGATATCTCCGGTGAGAATTCATTTGCGTCGCAGGTGTTATCGACAGATATCTCCTTTGTTGGGCCGATATCTTGGGTTTTGTTGACAAACGAGGATCTGAAGATGGCTTGACAAAAATCATGCCAATAACTATCCCCAATGGTATTGTTGTTCCAATCAACTATATGGCATATTCTTCTTTACTAAGGTCAATCGCGAATATGAAAACACTTAAGTAACTCCATGCTCATATTCTCATCACTGGATTTTACCAGGACATTTTCTTAGAAACTAAACTACTAAGAAAACACGCCAAGCTCAACAGTATGGAAAATACACACTTGATATTTGATAGACTATGTCAACAAAATGTGGTGGTGGACCTACCTTCCAAAATTTTCACTCCTTTGTAGCAATCAAATTTTGGTTTTACCTTCCCAGATATTATATATCCAGCACACTGACCCAGCTTCAAAATGACCATTATCTTCACACAACTATAGATAGATGAGATTACATGAGGGTTATAGGATTCCTATAAAATTTCTATCTAAGTGCATATCACTGTAAACCTTGTTTGAAATCCCGTTGCAACAGCTATGATTACTCATTAGCTAAGCCAAGTAATAAGTGTGGATGTGAAATTGGATTTGCCCAGTGGTAACATTCGATGGACATTTGTTAACGAGGTTATGATGTCATGGCAAGTGCTGGCTAGTTTGTAGTTATTGGGTTAAATCATCGAAATCATATAACATTCTTTTAATGGTCAATAAAAATATCAAAGCCCACAATATTTTGCATTGAAGATCATCTTAGTAACGATGGATGCAAATGGAATAAAATGACAAGTTTGAACGTTGTATAATTTTTTATTATGGTGGTTGAGATGATTAGAATTAGTTTTAAATGTTTGATATAACTCAAGATCTGCTGCATTATATACTCTATGCTTGGTGTATGATGTGGAGAAGCATCACATTTTCTATTGGCACTAGTCCATTGTTTAAACTCACAAAATCATTGCTTTCACAATGGCTCTACTTAATTGCATGCACGTTGTGTTAATGCATAGTGGTTGATATCGGTTATTCATTTTAACTATATCCTAAATGTGCTTGCTTTAGAAAGACGAACATAGGTTTTCTTATGTCTTTTGTTCCCTTTATCTTTTTATATTTTCATGTGCTTTTGCATGCTTCATGTTTTTCAATACTTTCTTATATTATAAGAAACATAACGTTTCAATTTAATACTTTGATAACATATTACTCATTCTACTAATTTAGATGTTGTTTCATTTTGATTTACTAGTGCATATTCCACCTTTATGTTTCTATATCTAGAAAATAGTAATGTCAACATTATCATTTAAGCCTATGCCAATGCTAGTCACTCTAGCTCCTTCCATAATAAGATAATACAACTCTAACGGACATTCTCCTAAAACAACTAAAATGTTCTTTGTTTAGACAAATTATGAATATGGTTATGTTTATGCCTCACCTTATTGCCTAATTGTCAAATGGTTCTCTTTTGTTTTATCGAAGAGGCTCTTTCTATAACACAGCATGTGGAAGAAGTGTAATTCATGCTCAATGTGGAGTTGACACATGACACTTTAATATAATATTAATTAAATAAAAATTTCTGAATGTTGACCCAAACCAAAAATTTAAAAGTGAAGTCGAATTTAAGTAAATAGAATTTTCACCATGTCGTCCCTAACCTAAACTTCAAAACCCATGAGATATACATTCAAATTAAGTAAAACTAAAAAAATCAATGAAACTTGGATACTTTTTGTTATGCAATATTAGATTTGAGCCATAATTGAATTGTGATTTACATATTAAACTAGTATAGATCCATCTTAACTCTGAATATACCAAGTGCTGAGAGGGATCAAATCCATTTAAGTGCAAAATTTGGGTAAAAGTTTGCACCTCAAGAGACTTGATCCCTTTCGGCACTTGGTAGATTTGGAGTTAAAATGGATATGTACTGGTCTTTTAGTGTGCTCTTGTATGCTTCATTTTTCTTGATTGAATCATCCTATTATTGTTAGATAAATAGTGATGCTAGAGTTATTAACTACAGTGATGTTGTGATGTTTCCTTTTTTGAATATCATGATACCAATGTAGACCAATGTTATTACTTGTAGTTCTCCTTGAAAATACTTGTGTTAAATGAAATGAGATGACAAAAATCTACCAAAAATTCTCTTAGATCAATCTAGTTCATCAATTTGGATTTGCACCTTCTCCTTGTATCCATATTAAATCATTGTTAGCGTAATAGGAAGCAATTTTTTTATCAACTAATTCTCCTTTATGTTAAGAATTCCCTTGGTGGTTCAACATTGATTGAAGCACCAAAATAGCATATTAGATCAAATCTCTGAATAAGTCCTTGATTTGTCCAGTGCACGATTGCATCTTTTCATATCATTTTGTTGCAAACTCGTTTAAAACCATAAATCAATAGCTATTTTCATAATTTATCTTTATGACCATACTTATTAGTCCCTACCTTCGACTAGAGGGAATGTTTTAAACATATGAAGCCATTTGTATTAATCTTCACACAACCTGATGCATTTATCCTTTCTTTAACCTAAAGTTTTGATGAACATTTCATGAAATTTTTTTAATGGACCAATCAGATAATTAGAGGTCTTATTTGGCCTCATATCGAGGCAAATGGGCAATTCATCACTTCAAAACTATGTACTTGAAATGTGTTTGGTTTCAAACTTACATGTTTGTCCTCCCTTTCGAATAATGCTAACAATGTTGTTAGCATTAATTCCGGACATTAAATGTTTAACATTCATGATTATCTAGGTTCTTATATTCTTTTCATCATAGTGAGTTATAAGCATTTATACATCCATTGAGTGCACATATCTACATGCATTTAGTGCATGTGCCACTATCTCTACATTACCTAATCTTGGCACTGTCTAGCCTTGGCACAATAGTTGACATTTTCTATACCACTGCCTACTATCACTGCCTCTGTATTTAATTTTGGCTAGTGTTCATGAATAAAATGGTACTTCTTGCTGGTCTTCACTAGATGTGGCATCTTCATCAAATTGAAATTACTCAGTAATCCAAAGAAAAGGCCTTACCCGCTATCTGGTCATGCCATTTAAGGGTTTGCTTTGACGGAATCTATTGCATTGTTTGCCTCAATGATGGTGTTTTTGATGTCATCTATATTCGAAATGGATTTGGGGAAAGATGGAGTGACGTAGATGAAATTTTTTACCTCATTTGTATATGTTGGCCATTATGATGTATAATGCTACTAGCTTCATCATGAAAATTAGTGTCTTTAACAAATACATTAAAAATTTAAATACCTATTGTTCTGGAAAGTGTGGATGACATGATATTGGGTCTCGTTTTGAATCCTTCAAAGCATGTTCCATCCTATAGATTCCTTGAAAAGATGTTATTTGATATCACTATCCATCATAGTCCAACGAGGTACAAAATATTTGGAACCACATAACAGTAAGAGCCCAACATGATTTCATTGAAGAGAATAAAGCGTTGACTTTTGCTGTTGTACTGCACGAAGGACCGATTTTGGAAATGCCTCAAAGATTCGAATAACTATTTCAGAAGAAACATACAACAAAGGTTAGTAAATTGGAAGAATTACTTAAAATTTGTTTAGCATTAATAACAGATAAAGACATAGTAGCAGAATTGACGAATTTAATAGAAGAACCTCAAGTAGATGTGTGACCATAAATGAGGGTTAACCACATTGAGAAAAGATTGAAAATTGGTTGTGAAATGAAAATTACTGCCCAGATAGGTGATTACAGCATGGATTACTGCATTATTATGGACTTGGGTTTTGATGTTAACATTATGACTAGAAAAACATGGGAAAGACAATACTAGCGTGGTCTCCTCTCCAACTGATATTAGCCAATCAGTCGAAGGTTTTTCTTATTGGTCGACTGACACAGGTTCCTGTCAAGATAGAAGGACTCAAGACTTATGCATATTTTGAAGTGATATATATTGTTGATGATAGGAATCCATATCCCGTGCTTCTGGGGAACGATTGGGCCATTGATAACCAAACTATTATTAATTTTAAGAAGATGATATTAATATTCGAAGATGAAGAGATAAGGGTGGTTGCATTGCTTGATCCTGTAGAAGGCCAGAGGTATGTCGAGCAGGTTAATAATGAAGGAAAAGATGGATATATGGGCCATATATACAATATTACCTATATGATAGATGATTATGTGAATCCAACAACTGATGAAAAGTTTAGTTGGTAAAGTGTTAGTTCTTGCTCATCGGATTCAAGCGAAGCTTTGGAGAAATGGAAAATCTAACTCCATGAAGTATCAATGCGAAGATGCACTAGAATTTCAAAATCATTGCGATGGTTAGTTACTGAGGTATGTGATTTGCCTACCTATGAAGGTTTTCCTAACCTAGAATCTTTTTTGACAGAGTTTGAGGAGAAATTAACAGAACCTCAGTGTTTGTTAGATCTAGACTTTGCATTGAAGGCTACACCTGCAACATGGTGGGTTGTGAACAAGCAGACTATTTCAGAATGGCCTCAATGTTGAAGACTACTAGAAGTCCGATTTGGAGAAAAGATTCTCTATAATGGTCTTAAATACACAAGACTAACTAATCATGTTGAACATCTTGAGCATTGTCGCACGAAATGGGAGAGTCTGTCGAGACAAGAATAGGTCCATCAATTTATACATACTTTGTACATGATACCACATAGCTGGTATACATCACTTGAGCCGCGATGAGGAACAATTGATTGGGAAGATCTAGTTTCTAGTTCATGCACACATTTGAATTTTCTAACGATCATCCTTCAATTGATGATGCTTTATAAGTAATAAAGCCAAATATATTTGAAAATATTCTTGTGTCGACAACAAATTTTTATCAGAGCAATGCGACAGACCAGGATTGGATGGAATGCTATAATGTAAGAGGAGAATCTAATGATGAAGATCCACGTGACATAAATATTCCTGATTTTGAAGCTACTCACGTGATGGATGGATCAGGTGTGTTAACCAACAAATTTCTAAATCATTTGAAAATAAAGAAGGAAAGTATTGGTTCTTTAGAGAACCTGAAGTTTTCTAATATCAGAGACTACCGGGATGATGAGACTATCAGAAAGATTATAGACCTAATACATGAGTTTCAGGACCTATTTCCCACTAAATTTTCCAAAATTAAGGGAATTGTTGGAGATCTTAGAGAAATGAAGATTCCATTGAATCCCGACGCAAAGCTTGTCAAGCAATGACCATATCGGCTGAATCCGAGGTACAAATAAAAGGTTCAAATCAAGTTGCATAGAATGTTAGATGCAAGCATTATAGAACCCATTGAAGAATCTGAATGGATTATCCCTATGGTGGTACTAGATAAGAAAATTGCTAGTGAAGTGCGTATCTGCGTCGAACTAAGAAAGATGAATGATGCCTTCCTACATGACCCTTTTCCGAATCCATTTATAGATGAAGTATTGGAGAGTATCGGGGGCTAGGAAGTATATTCCTTTACTGATGGGTTCTCTAGTTACCATCATATCAGAATTGCAAAGGAATATCAACACAAGACAACCTTTGCAATGGAGTGGGGAAGTTTCCAGTATACAGTAATGGCGTTTGGACTCAAGAATGCTCCTGCTATATTTTCTAGGATAGTTTTCACTGTGTTTAAATATTTTATTCATAAATTCCTTGAATTCTACTTTGATGATTGGAAAATATTTGGGTTGATAAAAGATCATATTGAGAGTCTTAGAATGATGCTGGAATGATGTCAACAATTCTAGATTTTTGTTAACCTAAAGAAGTGCATTTTTGTGCTTCTTTTGGCATTTACTGGGTATTGTGCTTTGTCATGATGGACTACTGACGGATCTTGCAAAGATCACTATTATTTTCAGCAATGCAATTCGGAATATCCACAGATCTCATGATTTTCATCGACATTTCGAGTCCACAACATGACTCATCATCAGGACGGTATGTCAAAGAAGAGTAGGTGATCTCTAGAAATGTAGTATATATATGGTTGAGTAGTCGGGAAGGTGTTTTAAGTGTCGGTTAGGGTTAGGTTAATTGTATTTATAGTTTAAATTTTTTTTATTAAAATTTCTTTATTAAATTTCGTTATTAATTTTTTTTATTAAATTTCTTTATTTAAATTTTTTAATTTTTTTAATTAGATTATATATTAAAAATATTTAATTTTAAAATTCTAAAGTTTCTAACTAACTAAATTAAGGTAAGTAAATTGTTAATAATTTAACTAATTAATTGTTTTTAAATGTTTAATTAATGTTATATTTAGTGTTACATTAATGCATTATTTTAATTGATGCTAATTGATGTTATTCCTAGGGTTACAATAATGTTAATATAATTAATGGTATATAATTATAATTAGTTATTATAGCCGTATTATGTAAACTTTGGTTAAATTATTAAGTAGTAATGTAAGGTTTTTATAAGAATTGTATTTATAAAATTACTTGTATTATCTAATTATAAATATAGGTATTAAAGTAATTTATATAAGTGTTAATTAAATTAATTAATTAAGATAAAGTTTTTATTGTTAATTAAATTAATTAATTAAGAAAGAGTTATCAATGTTAAGACTTACTAGTATAAAAATTAGTTGTGTATCCTTAGGGTTAATTTATTAATGAAAGTTTGTTGAAATTAGTTACATGTTGTTAACAATAGTGTTAGTTTAATCATATTTTTAGATTGGTTAGAGTTATGGTATAGTCTAAATAATGTCTTAAGGTTGGGATTATTTCAATTTTATTTTATTTTATTTTAATTATTTTAATAACTTAATGGTGTTTCACCTAAGAGTTAACTTGTGGGAAAGGGACTTGTTTTCTAAAGGACTCGTGTTAAATTAGTGGTGAAAGGCAAGGTCTTGGGTTCAACAAGTTTGAAGATGTTGTTTATTGTGGTGCAGGAGTGGTGGGAGCCAACTAGTACTAATATCCATGCCTCCATCTCTGTTTAGATTGTTGGGGTGCTTCCTAATTTCTAGGGCTTCTCTAAGTTTTCTTTTAAAGTAATGATCTTCTTTAGCTAGGATCTTGGTGTCTTCTAGGCATAATAGGTGTTTTGTTTTCAAGGAGTGTTCTGCAAATGCTGAGGTTTAGGTTTGTTCATTCTTGATGTCGGCTTTGTGTTCCTTTAGTCTAGTGTTGAAGGAGCGACCAGTCTCACCAATGTAGCAGAGGTCACAAGAGCAGGATACCTTGTAGATTCCTTTTCATTGTTTATGATCAATCGGGTCTTTGATGGGTCTCAATTTTTTCCTAATGGTTGTCACAGTTTTGAAAGAGGTTGTGATATCCTTCTTCTTGAGAACTTTAGCAATTTTGTCGGTAACCCCTTTTATGTAAGGTAAGTAGGCTCTTTTGTTAGGTTTTTGGGTGTTGTTATTTTTGTTCTGGTCGTTGCTTGTTCTAGTGGTGTGATTGTTGGTTCTTTCTAAGACTCTCTTGATATCCTTAGATTTGTAGCCTATGTTCTTGATGACGTTGGTGAGGTGGTTGTTTTCCTCATTAAGATGTTCATTATCAAAGATCCTTGAAGCTATTATGACTAAGGTGTTGAGGACTCTTATTGTCAACTTACCACCACCCTCGACTGTAAAACAATTAAGAACTACTCTGGGACGTATAGGGTATTGTCAAAAATTTATCAGAGGATATGCAGAGGTGACTGCCCCTATGGAGAAATTATTGAAGAAACATGTTAAGTTTCGGTGGAGTGAACAATGTCAAGAGAATCGGTGCACAACTACTTCTAACTATCTTCTATTGGCGCACAAGTGCTTTCAACTAAGTCAAAACTTGGACACAAATTTTTTTGGATCTTAAGTAATTGGAAAAAGAGGTAACTACATATATGCAAATTTACCACATAAAATATTTGGAACTAGTAGCACAAATGGGTTCTCCAAAATATCTAGTTGAAAGGATATTTTCCCACATAAATCTCCCCTCAGAGGTCATCATGTCTCGTCCTTTGGATTTTATGACCTTTGGGAACCCCTCTCTATGGATGTTCCTTGAGCATTGAGCATGATACAACCATCTTATGAACTCCAAAGTATGAATTGGTGGGCACTATAGGTGGTGTTATCTCTATAGGTCAAACATAAAATATGCTATGATGATGTAGTTTTGGAGACGAAGTGGGCTTGAATTTTGAGTCTCCTAGGTTATATTTTTTTGTTTTCTTTCTCTATATGATATTTTATTAAATAAAGTTTTTTGTTATTACAATATGTACAGCAATATACTTGCCTAACCTTCAAAGACATAATGGGTCAATCAAATTTTATATATTTTCAAATTTTATATATTTTAACCTCTTGTAACCCAACTCTTTACATTTTGTATTACAATATTCTTAAATTTAATCACAACTCTTTACATTTTGTATTACAATATTCTTGAATTTAACCACAACATTTTATAATATAAAATCTACTTGTCATTGTAAAAATCAACTGTATATAATAGCATAATCATTCCAATAATAATGAGCTCATCTAATTTTCTTTCCTTCCAAGTTTGATTTTTAAATGATATGTAATCCATCATCATTTGTAACAAGTCGGCATATAGGAAATACCTGATGACATGATGACATTACATGACATTTTAAAATCTATATGAATATGATATACGCCTTGTTTTTATTTTGATATAAACTCTAAACATCTAAACAATTGTAGGCGAGTTGTTCTGCTTAGATGACTCTTTCTATGTAGTATTAAGTTAAAAAAAAACATGAATTAAAACATCTATGTTAATCATAATAAATATTTGGAAACAAAATCTAGTAGTTAATTCTTTATTAGTAAAGAATAAAGCTAAGGCTAACTTTAACGTACACATGGCCAAGGTAGTGTATCCATAATTCCAATATTGCTGGTAAAGGTTGTTCAAAATTAACATATCATTTGCTGCATAGAATTGATGTATGACATTTTCTCTCCAACTAACAAAATCAGGCAATGGGCTCCTCTCCCATCCATCGCCAACGTCCACAACTCCAATATTGGTTCTTTCCTCTTCTCCTGGANGTATGACATTTTCTCTCCAACTAACAAAATCAGGCAATGGGCTCCTCTCCCATCCATCGCCAACGTCCACAACTCCAATATTGGTTCTTTCCTCTTCTCTTGGATGTTTATTTTCATTTTCATTATTTTAATAGAGCAACTTAAATATTAAAAAAATAAAAAACCACAATTATTTGCAAATTTTCAGACTTTTTTAATTCTCAGTATTAATGAAGGAACTTAGAGCTAGCAACAATGTCTACATATATTGCAAAATGTTAATGTAAATTATAGTTTGAACAGATCAATTAAGAGATCATGCTGAATAAGATTCAATCAATTTTGAAGGAGATTATAGCCATAGTATAAGACATTACTTTTTCAGGTTGGTTCCTAGTCATGATAATTATATGAGTGTAAAATGGAAAAAAAACCTTTAAAGAGTAACGCATTATACTAGGGCTATTAGAATCCAAATGCTGAGAACATTTTGCAAAAGAATGTGCTTGGAATTTAGCATTTTTTCTTATTGTGGTGTCCTTTTCCTTTGTTGTTTCTTGCTTCTACATTGTTACCGATGTAAGATCTTTATTGCTTGATTCTATATCTAATTGTATGGTGTTATTGATGCAGGATTTAGTGAATACACAAATTAACAACGAGTAAGAAGTTAATCGAGTAAGGAAAAGGAGGTTGGTGGTGAATGAGGTTAGATACTAATGATTCAAACTCGCTACGAATTTTCCAAGCACATGGAGATGCTAGAGTTCCCAAGCACATGGCAAGGAAGTGAGATGAAGAAGTGTAGTGACTCTTGAGCAATGCATTCAATAGCCATCATGAAAACATTGAAGGTAGTAGTTTCAAAGTTTATATTTTATTACAATGTTTTATGCCATCATTTAGAGTTGATCGACAAATATTGCCATCATTTAGAGTTGATCGACAAATATTAATTGCTAAACCTGATCATAATGACCAAGATAAGCTTTTGGAAACCAACATGTGGATTGCGGGCATTAAATTTTTTTCAAGAAGCCAATAAGTTCGTTGTCACTTCAACAATGAGACCCCAAGTTGATCAACGAATGTGATGTAAGATAAATGAAACTAAAATATTTGAGAATTTTTTTGTTTTTGAGAAAAAAAAAATANATAAGTTCGTTGTCACTTCAACAATGAGACCCCAAGTTGATCAACGAATGTGATGTAAGATAAATGAAACTAAAATATTTGAGAATTTTTTTGTTTTTGAGAAAAAAAAAATATAGTCTATAATGTGCCAATTTGGATATCATGATAATTTTTTTTTTAGTAAATGTACAAAGTATTTTCCATTCAATGCAAATCGAACATTATAATACACTGCCTATCGACGGATATAATAAAAATGTTGTTATTAGAAAAGGTGTAACTTGTGTTTTATATTTCCAATTCTCCACTTTGTATGTGTAATTAAATCACAAGTATATATTCAAAAAAATATTATTTTAAAAAGTTGACTAGGATTTGATTACCATCATTGTTCTCCTTTGGATAGACATTTTTTATGATGTATACAAATTTGGGTTACTTTATACGTGTTGTATATAAAATTTAAATATGTGTGATGATTATGCTTTATCATAATATCTTCAGTGTTAGAATGTTTTAGATTAGATTATGTATAAATTGTAAATGTGAGTTTATAACCATCCTAGATCCATATAAACTCCAGATCTACCATGCGTTGAGAGGGATCAAATCCCTAGAGGTGCAAACTCTTTTTATTGTCTATTTGTTGTTTGATAGGTGCACACCTCGAGAGATTTGATCCCTCTTGACGCACAATACATCTGAAGTTTATATGGATCTAGGCTGGTTACATTCTGNATTGTCTATTTGTTGTTTGATAGGTGCACACCTCGAGAGATTTGATCCCTCTTGACGCACAATACATCTGAAGTTTATATGGATCTAGGCTGGTTACAGTCTG